>JAODAL010027157.1:0-55420 GCA_025379985.1 Phyllomedusa bahiana | reverse complement strand
GCAGCTACACTACCTTAAAGCTATTTAGAACTGATCTGTCAGCACCAATGTTCATACATGTCGTCCTTAGTAATTTTGTATACACATGAAAATATGTCCAACATATTGCAAAAGGTAGTTAGTATTGACGTACTCATACTTCATATGTTGGTGAGTGGTTAAAGTACTCAAAACAGCATTTGGGAAGTCTGTTAACCTACTAGGTGTTTCATAGCAATTAAAGTGGAGGTGAAATGTAACATTTTGCTAATTTTTTTTTTCATTTAATCTAGGTTTGTACTGGAATACACTAGGGGCGACATGTATGAAGCTCGCCACGTCGGAGCGCAAGTTTTGGAGCGCTCGAACGTAAAAGCTGCACCTCATGTATGTCGGCGTCTGAGGTGCGCTCATACATGCGGTGTAAAGTCCACCGCGCCTCGCCAGTGTGTGAGACGCAGTGCGGGACTTAGGCGCAGAAGGGAATGCGCCTAACATGTATTCCGAATTGAGACAGGCTGGAAATGACCGAAAAATCATTAAACATGTCCGTGCGGCATGGAGTATGAATCAAAAAAGCGTTTTTATTTACGTGTAAAACATTATCAGAAAAAGAGCTCAAACCTTCTAAAAAATACATAATAAAATCACTTTCCAAAAATCAAGAACGGTGCAACATCAGGAATTTGGATATTGGAAATTGCCGGGAAATACAGTAATTCAAATTCTGTAAGCTCTTCTCATTGGTCGGCAGAAACCAGCCAATCAGAATAGGAGCGACAGTGACCCATTAAAACCTATGGAGAAGTATTGACCAATCAAATTCAAAGGCGGGACAGTTCAAAATATAGTAAAAATGCAGAAAAGAGCTGATTGGTTGAAGTAGCGAGGGCTTGGCAATCCTGGCCAATCAGAATAGGAGCGACAGGGATCCATTCTAACCTATGGAGAAGTATTGACCAATCAAATTCAAAGGCGGGTCAGTTCAAAATACAGTAAAAATGCAGAAAAGAGCTGATTGGTTGGAGTAGCGGGGCCTTGGCTATCCCGGCCAATCAGAGCGCGAGTTACTTTCTCCCATTGTATTCTATGGACAGATCGGGGCACTGAAATCTCAGTGCCGTGAGGCATGGAGTATTAGTAAATAAATCGTTTTTATTAAGTGTAAAACATTCTCTGTAAAAGAGCTCAAACCTTCTATAAACATACAGAAATAAAATCACTAACAACGCGTTTGTCGCCGAGAACGGCGCAACATCAGGAATTGGGATATTCGAAATTGCTGGGAAATACAGTAATTCAAATTCTATAAGCGCTTCTCATTGGTCGGCATAAACCAACCAATCAGAATAGGAGCGACAGTGAACCATTATAAGCTATGGAGAAGTATGGACCAATCAAATGCAAAGGCGGGACAGTTCAAAATACAGTAAAAATGCAGAAAAGAGCTGATTGGTTGAGCTAGCGGGGGCTTGGCTATCCCGGCCAATCAGAGCGCGAGCTACTTTGTCCCATTGTAGTCTATGGCCAGATCGGGGCAATGAAATCTCGGCTCTCAGCGCCGTGCGGCATGGAGTATGATTAAAAAAATAGTTTTTATTAGGTGTCAAATATTATCTGAAAAAGAGCTCAAACCTTCTATAAACATATATCAATCAAATCCCGAACAACGCTTTTGTCGCCGAGACCGGCGCTACATCAGGAATTGCGATATAGAGAATTGCCGTGAAATACAGTAATTCAAAATCTGTAAGCTCTTCTCATTGGTCGGCATAAACCAGCCAATCAGAATAGGAGCGACAGTGAACCATTATAAGCTATGGAGAAGTATGGACCAATCAAATGCAAAGGCGGACAGTTCAAAGTACAGTAAAAAAGGCAGAAAAGAGCTGATTGGTTGAGACCAGGCAGCAGATATGAATCCACCAATCATATGTAGCGCGTCTATTTTGAGTGGAGAAAGAAGGGCGCGATAGAAGGGCGCCCTAAAAGTTATTACTGTATATGGGAAAAATTCTAGTACTGTGATTGGTTGGGGGGAAGAGGGGCTCGTCCTGCTTAGCCAATCAGCGGGTGAGCTACTTATCTCAAAAAAGTTCTATGGGGAAAAGAAATGCAGAGTGAGCTTTGTTTGTGATTGGCTAAGTTAAAAGAGGCGCGGTTATTTGGACCAATGGGAGAGCGAGCGACGCTCTTACGGGTTTTCTAATGCAATCTATAATAAAACTGTACATGGCCGAAATCAAATGATAACACTCATTAAGTTGTACAGATGTGTATATAAAATGAACAATAATATGGGGGTAACGAAAAACGAAGAAATAAAAATGAATTCAATACTTCCCCATAGGCTAGAATGGGTCGATGTCGCTCCTATTCTGACTGGCCGGGATAGCCAAGCCCCCGCTACTTCAACCAATCAGCTCTTTTTCTGCATTTTTAATGTATTTGAACTGTCCCGCCTTTGAATTTGATTGGTCAATACTTCTCAATATGTTAGAATGGCTCCCTGTCGCTCCTATTCTGATTGGCCAGGATTGCCAAGCCCCCGCTAGGGTCAACCAATCAGCCCTTTTTTTCTGCATTTTTACTGTATTTTGAACTGTCCCGCCTTTGAATTTGATTGGTCAATACTTCTCCATAGGTTTTAATGGGTCACTGTCGCTCCTATTCTGATTGGCTGGTTTCTGCCGACCAATGAGAAGTTGCTCATTTAGACCAACTTCAACTAGGTCTGCCTGTCGGAGCTGGCGAGCGCTGCAATGCGCCGCACTTTGCCGACCCGCGATCAGACATGCCTCGGAGTTTTCGAATGCGTCCGACAGGGGATTCGGATCGTGAGGCGCTGTTTTCGCCAGAAAACAGGGGATAAACCCGATCATACATGTCGTCCTAGGTGTTAACAGGGAAATGCAACTTAACATCGAATCCTTCAATTCAGCCATTTTTAAAAATATCCTACATGTGCCCCTTCTATGACATTACAGTTTGTGGACACCCCAAAGGTTCTAAAACTTAATAAACGCCTGTCACGTTTTCTAACCGGGATGGCTAGAAACGCTGTGTATGACGGATCCTCTGGGCAGGTGCAGATGGTAACACATGCGGTGGGTAGCCGAAGTGCAGGACTGGATAGCTGGACACTGGTGACGGGTAAATGGATGGTGTAGCTGTTGTCAGGTGGCAGGAATCAGCAGGCAGTAACTGGAGAACAGTACGTCAGGAAACAGCAGGGAAACGAATGAGCTGGACAGCGCAGGGTTAAATGCAGAAGTTCACAGGAACACTGGAAACCAGGGGGTTAACTCAGCAGGAGCTTCAGCAAACAGAGGTCTAGCTCAAAGAAAGAACTGACCCAGAGCACAGAAAGGTAGTTCCTTATGAAGGCAGAAGTCACAGGTCACTGGGCAGGAAACAGGAGCACTGTGTCTTTAAATGTCAGAAGGCTGGCGTGCGCGCCTTAGGGAGTGCGCACACACACCGAGGAAGCCACAGAGGATGGATACGTGCAGGATCGCGGCCAGGTGAGTAGCACTGAGCAGCAGGGGACACAGGAGCAGGTACAATGACACAGCCACTGTGAGCCCCGCACAGGGAGCCACAGTGGACCCAGAAACAGGGGCACAGACACGTTCGCGGTCCAAGGCACGGGCCGCGGCGTGATCCATGACAACACCCCTAAAAATCCCTTACCATGGACACTACGCCTCTTAAGGAATATAACCAGGGTCATAGTGACTCCGTAGGTATTTTACAGATTTTTTTTAGCATAGGGCAATGAAATTGAATTTTTTTTTATTTTTTTTTAATAATAAGTAGTTTTAGGTAAAAATGCTTCATTTCCAAAAGGGATACTGGAATGAAGCTCCCCAAAATGTGTTATTCAGTTTTCTCCAAGTATGGCAATACCCTATATGTGGGTGTAAACCACTTTTTGGGTGTATGATAGGGCATACAAAGGAGAGAGTGCTATTTTGCTTTTGGAACGCAGAATCAGTGGGTACCATGTCCATATGCCATATGCAAAGCAACTGAAGTATCAGTAAAGGTGAATTCATATATGGTAGTAGTGTGCATTTTGGGCCCACAGTTGTTTCATAGTTTTGTTTTGTTTTTTAACATTGGGCTGTAAAAATTGCGGGGGAAATACAGCAATTCCGTCACTGTTTTATGAGTCACATTTTTAGGTTTGTGGTATGGTGTAAATGATATTATGACTTTACTATGCGGGTTGGTACAATTATAACAATATCAGTTTACTTATTTTTTATGTTTAACTACTTTTACACAATAGAAATGATTTTGTAAAAAATTGTTTTTATGTCATCATTTTTTCATTGTTCTGTATACGGAGATGTGTATAGATTTTGAGGCTCATATGACTTCTAATTTTCATATGTCCCTGATCAATTTTATCAAGGATTTTGGGAGGCAGGATGAAAAAAAAAATACAGCAATCCTGGTAGTGTTTTTTATTTTTTTCTTTTACAGCACTCACCATACGTTAATTTTACTCAGTAAGATAACAGCAGTACAAAATTTATAAATTTATAAATTTTCACAATAAAACCACTTTTCGCACATTTTCTACAACTTCTGTTTTTGCGGGATGAATTGATGTTTTGCCTGGTACCATTTTGGAGACACATGACTTTTTGATCGCCTATTAATCGTTTTTCTTTTGAGAGGAAGGATCAAGAAAATACAGCAATCCTGGTAGTTTTTTTTTTTTTTACAGCGCTCACTGTGAAGTGTAAATGACGTTAGTCTTACACCGTGGATTGATAAGTTTAGAGCAATACTCAATTCATATTATTTTTTTATGTTGTAGCACTTAAAAAGGTTCAATTGTGCAAAACAATGTTTATATATTGCTATATTCTGATAGCTATAACTTTTCTTATTTTCCTTTATTTGGAGTTGTGTAAGGCCTTTTTTTGTTTTGGTACCACTTTGGGATTTAAATTCCTTTGTTATCACTTTTTATTCCATCTTATGTGCTGCAGTATGAGCAAAATGTATTTTTTTTTGTTACAGTTTCCATTGTACAGGTTAAATGACCTGAAAATTGTTATAGCCTAGGTCATTACATATGCAGCAATACCAAATATATGTACTTTTTTGGCATCTTTAATGGGAAAAGGGTGATGTGTGTTACTTTAGTAGCTTGTGGATATAAGTGAAAAAAGTAGCAAAATACAAAATAGACTCAGATCACTGGTACAATACATTGCAGTACAGGACTAGTCCATCACCAGGATGTGCCTCCAACATGGCCGGGCGTCACAGACAACCCTGAAGCCTTAGTAACGCTTTCAGGCTGTCATGGAAAGCATCCAGGTCATAGAAACAAACAGTGGTGGGCTTCCTCCCTCTGTCATTCCCTTTAGATGCACAGTGATAATTGAATGCAACATTGAAAGGGGTTAGTCTTCTGGGAACAGTGTAATTCCACTAGATACAGCTGGTTTCCTGTTACAATTGTGCAATGTATTGGACCTTTTGGTACATCTATTTGTGGTAACACCTTCTGAATGTACTCATGTGTCCAGTGTCAGGAAGGGGATTAACAATTAGGTGTTAACTCCTCTTCTTTAGACCCACATATATAAGTGCCTTACGCTATGTGATCATCCATGGTTGCAATTTGTACGTTACAAACTAACGCAGGACACACTAAAGCTGATATGTATCAGATATATTGTTTCAAAATGACATTGTTGCGTTACATGCAGACCACTCTGATTTTAAAACAAATAGTTAAACTGAACAGTATAATGTTAAGAATGAAGAAATTGTAAAAATATTTAGAAAATTAAGAACAAAAATCAGTATTTGCTGCATTACTCCATTGTTCTGTTTTATGGTATTAGCTTTATAACTTTATAAAAATTGTTATAATTAAAATGTACATATAAAACAAAATCACCACTGAAAGCCTTTGGGTTTAATATTTTTATAGTGTTTTAGCACTTTTAATGTATTTCAGATTTGTCTGGATTTGTACAAAGAAGTGAATTACTTTGGCATACCAGCGATAATGGCATAACTTCCAAGTTGAAAATAACAGATGTTATAATTACTCTCTAGTGGTTGCGAGATTCAGTCCTCGTCTTTCTAGATGATGGACGGCATAATGAATGCATATCAGTTAGGCCATTTACAAGCATTAAAAGTTAATGCCAGTTTAAACTTGTAAAGGGGTAAAACATATACTCTCCCTCTCTCTTTTTGCAGAATATGGATCTCAGATGTGACCCTTTTTACTGGCTGTTTATTTGAGTGGATGTTTAATGACCTGAGACACTGCTCAGAAGTTTGTTTTTTAACAGTATATGTGTCACGTCAAGGGAGGTGCAGTGAGCCCTAACTGGAACCCAGCCCACTGTCCCTGCCTACTTGACGTGCTGCCCTAGGCGACAGAGTCAACTGGGTGACAGTCCCTGCTCTGCTAAAGTGCTGGGGCCGTGAGGAAGTAGAATAGTAAGACAGTCCGGGTCAATATCAAATAGGAACGCCAAAGCCACAAATCAGAACCAGAGGGATAAACGTAAACAAGCCGAGGTCAAACACGAACGGGAGCGAGGTACAAAATCAGGAGACAAGCCGGGGTCAGGAGAACAGGCCGAGGTCAGGTATACGGATAAGCAAAACACAATATAAAGAACAAGTATCACAAGTTAGCCAGGAATATCACAGGCGCTGCACTCAGCCTTCAGGGAGTTTAAATGGGATTCCTGGATACCACCCCTGAAGCTGATTGGAGCGGCCTCCTGGTCCGCCCATTGGCTGATGCGACACGCCCCGTGTCCGGAGTGGCTGGGCGTCTGTCACTCACAGAGCTGTCAGCAGCAAGTGTATCAGGGTGGGGTTGCGAATCAGCTGCTGCAGCCTGTTGATCCCTGCAGCCTGAGCACATCCTAGCCCTGACAATATGTTCATAAATGTGGTTGTACTGTATGTATAATGCCTTTACTTCAGGTTATCCAAACAGCAGGTCGTGATAGTCTGTGAAGCTGTCAGCATGTCCTGCTGTGGCTAGCTGGAGGAATGGTGGTTGTCTTAGCTATCAGCTACTAGGGGAGGTATAGATGATAGAGTGTGATCAAGAAGAGGTTTGTGTTGCCAGTAAAATGTGTGTGTGTGTTCATACACATGCACACAATACTGTAAAGGGAATCTACCGGACAAAGAAGTTAGTAGGGATATACAAGGGAACATTTGGTACCAATGGAAAGACAGAGCAGATGTGGTACCTATTTGAGCTGCTAATGGACTGTAAACTAATAAAGACTGGGACACATTCCACTTTGGAAAATTGTGGTGTTCTGGAAGCTGTACTTCAGGAGCGCTATTGGACAGAAGGTTGGGAAGGGCTGCCCATTTGAGGGACTGATCGGCTGGACACTGAAAGCATAATGTGGGGCCTTAACTTATCAGAGCATGTTTGTCATGAAAATGGAAAGTGAGCAATGTAGCGACTGCTTGTGAGACAAGGCTAAGGTGACTGGTTGTGAAAGAGGAAGTGTTGCAGACTTCTTTGCAGCCGCCACTCTAGTGGTATAAGCTGAGCTGAGTGTACTGTCAGCCTTAATGGGGTAGCTCTATGGAAATTTGCTGTGATTATAAAGATTATGTAAGCCTAAGGTGAGCTAGGGAGGGGTGAACAGTATTGAAACCATGAGTATTCTTTACTTCTGTCAGCTCTGTATGATAAGCCAATTCTGTGGTGACTTAAGAGCTATAATGAAGGTTAAGTTATCTGGAGGCCTGAGGTTTTAGTCATGTAGTGTTCCAGACAGAATGGTTTTGCCTGAACCAAGACTCTTGGTAGCTGGAAAAAAGTACAAAAGACTCTTGTTTCTTGAAAGAGGTTTGTGATAACACTGCAAAACAGCATTGGGAAAAGGTTTAAAAGCTAACTAATAGAGCGAGTGAGCGAGCCTGCGATTGTGTCTTCTTTCTAAGTGTGTCTTTTTCATAAGTGTGGGGACTTAATATTGAGGGACTTTATATTTGAGGAGTTTACAGGGGACAGTATTGTACTGATTTTTATAACTGTATCTGTGTATCTCTTTATGTAACATCCCCATGAGTTTCATGTTTGACAATGCTGTCCAGTGCACATCCTGTGCAATGTATGCCATCCTTGAACAACAGCATGAGGGTCCATACTGCTGTGCGAGATGTATGCATATTGCACATTTATAAGCCTGTATCCTGCATCTAAATGAGCAAGTGGCAACACTGAGATCCATTGAAAACTTGAAAGCGAGTCGGCATCCCACTGAGCAATCACTCACAGGTGTAGATACTGGGGAGGGTGGCAGCATGGAGGTGCAGGGGCATGAGGCAGCTAGCTGGGTAACAGTTAGAAAGAAGGGTAGAGGGAAAGGTGTCAGGGAGGCTAGTCCTGACCTGGCACACCCCAACAAATTTGCAAGATTGGCAGATGAGGGGGATGTCGGTTCAGAAGTTCCCAATCGTCTGCTTCAGTAAGGTGGGTAATAGGAGTGCGGGTCAGGCTAGAAGGGTGCTGATAGTTGGGGACTCTATTATTAGGTGAAAATACAGGGCAATCTGTCACAAAGACCGGGATCGTTGAACAGTATGTTGTTTACCTGGGGCCCAAGTTCAACATAACGCGGATCGGATTGACAGATTGCTGGGTGGGGCTATTGAGAATCCAGCTTTCATGGTGCACCAATGACAAAGTTAGAGGTAGGTGGAATATCCTTAATTAGGCCAAGGTAGTATTTTCAGAAATATTACCTGTTCCACGGGCCACACCAGATAGGCAACGGGAGATTAGAGAGGTGAATAAGTGGCTCAAAAATTGGTGTAGGAAAGAGGGATTTGGGATTTTGGAGAACTGGACTGACTTCTATCTTGGCTACAGACTCTATGCAAGGGGTGGGCTTAACTTTAAATGGGGAAGGAGCAGCTGTATTGGGGGACAAAATGCACAGGAAGTTGGAGGAATATTTAAACTAGGGACTTGGGGGGGGGATAACTACAAAGATAGTGTGCAAGATAGTGAAGCTAGAGAGCTGGGAATTTGGAATAAAACAGGGGGTGGAGTGGAGGGAGGCGCTATAGCAATAGTTATAAAGAACAGGGAGAAAGGAATAAAAATTGAAAAAAATCTCTAATTTGCATGCTGACCAATGCCAGGAGTCTGACCAACAAAATAAATGAACTAGAATTATTAATTGCTGAAGAAAAATATGATATAGTGAAGATAACTGAAACATGGCTGGACAAGAGCTATGACTGGGCGGATAACTTACAGGGTTACAGTCTATTTAGAAGAGATCGTAAAGACCGGAAGGTGAGAGGTGTATATCTCTATGTAAAATCCTGTCTGAAGCCAACAGTGAGGAAAGATATAGATACAGGAAATGAACATGTGGAATCATTATGGCTAAATATACATGGGGGTAACGACAATAATATAATCCTGATAGGAGTCTGCTATAGGCCCCCAAATATAACATAACCCATGGAAGATGTATTCCTCAGGCAAATAGATGGGCAGCTAATCAGAATGAGGTTGTTATTATAGGCAACTTTAACTACCCAGACATAAATTGGGAAACTGAAACCTGTAGCTCTCATAAAGGAAACAGGTTTTTGTCAATAACTACAGATAATTACCTTTCCCAAATGGTGTAGGAACCGACAAGAGGAAAGGCCCTTCTAGACTTAATATTCACTAATAGACCTGACAGAGTAACAAAAGTTCAGGTTGAGGGGCACCTAGGAAATAGTGACCATAATATAACAAATTTCCATTTATCCTGCAATAGAGTTTTTTGTCGAAGAGCCACAAAAACACTGAATTTTAGGAAGGCTAATTTTATTCTGCTTATTCTCCTAAACCGTATTGACTGGGACAAGGTGTTTAAAAATAGCAGAACAAATAATAAGTGGGATATTTTTAAAAACATCTTAGACGCCCACTGTGAGAGGTACATTCCTTATGGTAATAAAATAAGGTAAACTCCAACTTAAATGTTTGTTGTCTAATCCAGGAAGAAGTGCAGCTCTGCCTTAAGAAGATTAAAATAGACAAATCCCTGGGTCCTGACGGTATACACCCACGTGTCCTAAGGAAGTTAAGTAATGTCATAGATAGGCCCCTATTCTTAATATTTATGGACTGTCTAATAACTGAGTATGTCCCAAAGGATTGGCGCATTGCAAATGTGGTGCCAATATTCAAAAAGGGGTCAAAAAGTGATCCTGGAAACTATAGGCCGGTAAGTTTAACCTCTGTTGTGGGTAAAAGGTTTGAGGGTTTTCTAACAGATGCTATTCTGAACTATCTCACTGAAAATAAATGTATAATGCTGTTCTAGCATGAGTTTATGAAGGATCGGTCTTGTCAAACTAATCTCATCAGCTTCTTTGAGGAAGTTAGTTCTAGACTGGATCGGGGTGAAGCATTGGATGTAATATATATAGATTTCTCTAAAGCATTTGATACTGTGCCACATAAAAGGTTGGTAAGTAAAATGAGAATGCTTGGACTGGGGGAAAATGTGTGCAAGTGGGTAAGCAACTGGCTCAGTGATAGAAAACAAAGGGTGATAATTAACGGTACATACTCAGACTGGATCTCTGTTACTAGTGGGGTACCACAGGCCCTATCAACAAAAACAAGCTTGGTGGCTCACCTGGTTAGGGCTAAGTTCGCTGTGCTGTAGGATCCGCCAAAACTATGGAGTCCTCGGGCATACCGCCAGCCCAGCGGTGAGCAAACAAGTAAAACAGATTTCTGAAGTGCTGATGCAATACCGGAGTATGGGATGCGCCGAAAACAACTTCTTCGCCCGGGATTTAAAACATACTATTTATTAAGACATGTTAAAAAACAGCCATGTATACATAAGCCAACCCTATGCACCCAACAGACGCGTTTCAAGCAAAAATGCTCTTGATCACTGCTAACTGGACTGCTGGAGGCTGTCAATATTTAAAACAACACTTCCACCAATCCGGTGGCTGGATGCAAGTCACATGGTTATGACACTAAGGAATGACAGCATTTAAACAGGCAGAAGAAAAAAAAAGAAAAAGAGAAAAAAACAAAACAAAGAGCATACAATTGTGGTACAAGCTGAGAGATTATACTGAAACAATACAGGTGAGTTATAGAGCATTATATACACACTAACACTACCGTCTCATTGTTCTCTACATGTGTAGTAAATACAATTATAAAATTATAATGATAATAATAAAAGATTGTAGTGCTAAATTGTGATAGATTTAAACTCTCGAGGGGGGTATATATGTATGTTGAACTTTATATGGATAGCCAATTCCATTTTGACTTTTTTGTCAATTTTCAGTTTGTCTGTGTGAAATCAATAGCTCAACATACATATATACCCCCCTCGAGAGTTTAAATCTATCCCACTTTAGCACTACAATCTTTTATTATTATCATTATAATTTTATAATTGTATTTACTACACATGTAGAGAACAATGAGACGGTAGTGTTAGTGTGTATATAATGCTCTACAACTCACCTGTATTGTTTCAGTATAATCTCTCAGCTTGTACCACAATTTTATGCTCTTTGTTTTGTTTTTCTCTTTTTCTTTTTTTTTCTTCTGCCTGTTTATATGCCGTTACTCCTTAGTGTCATAACCATGTGACTTGCTTCCTGCCTCCGGATTGGTTGTTGTGTTGTTTTAAATATTGACAGCCTCCTAGCAGTCCAGTTAGCAGTGATCAAGAGCATTTTCGCTTGAAACGCATCTGTTGGGTGCATAGGGTTGGCTTATGTATACATGGCTGTTTTTTAACATGTCAAAATAAATAGTATGTTTTAAATCCCGGGCGAAGAAGTTGTTTTCAGCGCATCCCATACTCCGGTATTGCATCGGCACTTCAGAAATCTGTTTTACTTATTGGGCCCTATCCTCTTTAATATCTTCATTAATAATCTTACACATGGATTGCACAGTAGAATATCGATATTTGCAGATGACACTAAGCTCTGTAAAGTAATCAACACAATAGAAGATAATGTGTTATTACAAAGGGATCTGGCTAAATTGGAGGCATGGGCAGAGAAATGGCAGATGAACTTTAACACAGATAAATGCAAGGTTGTACACATGGGGAGGAAAAATCCATTACATGTTTACATGTTAAATGGAAAAACGATGGGTAAAAGTGACATGGAGAAGGACTTGGGAATCCTGGTGGACAGTAAACTTAATTGTAGCAGCCAGTGTCAGGCAGCAGCTGCCAAGGCAAATAGGATTATGGGGTGTATTAAAAGGGGCATAGATGCACATGATGAGAACATTATTCTCCCATTATATAAGTCACTGCTTAGACCACACATGGAATATTGTGTACAGTTTTGGGCACCAGTGCACAGGAAAGACATTGTAGAGCTTGAACAGGTACAAAGGCGGGCAACAAAATAATAAAAGGACTGGGTGGACTGCAATACCCAGAAAGATTAGCAAGATTAGGGTTATTTAGTTTACAGAAAAGACGGCTTTGGGGGGACATAATAAATATGTTTAAATATATTAAAGGCCAATATAGAGATCTTTCTCAAGATTTATTTATACCCAGGACTCTAATAAGAACAAGGGGGCATCCTCTACGTCTTGAGGAAAGAAAGTTTCTATATAAACATAGGAAGGGATTCTTTACTGTCATGGTAAATTCAATAACAGAGTTCAAAAAGGGTTTGGATGCATTTCTGGAGCGTAATAATATAACAAGTTATAATGACTAGGATTCTGGAGTAGGGTCGTTGATCACGGATTATTCTGATCCCAGATTGGAGTCGGGAAGGAATTTTTTCCCTAAAATGAGGACAATTGGCTCCTGCCTCATTGGGGTTTTTTGTCTTCCTCTGGATCAACACTTTAGCAAAAAAGGCTTAAATGGATGTACGTCTTGTCTTTTGATTAGGCTTTCTGTGCTAACATATGCGATGAAAAGAAGTTGAGTGGTTTGAACATAAAGGAACATGTTTCACAATAAAAATGTTGTTGGCATCTACTGGCATCTACAGCAAAAGAGCTGAGAAGATTTGTAGTTTGTTTTGTGAGAAAGGAATCAGGATACTTTGTCCAGTGGGTGATCTTACTTAATGATTAACATACTTCCCTTTATAAGCATGCTTCCAGCTTCATAATAGTGAGATCACAGATGTCCATGCAAGCAACGTTGTCTTGAGTTTGCAAAACAGTATGAAAAGGGGACAGTAGAAGAGGGGAAACAGGTGATGACGAAAGTCAATAGACTGGGCTTTGATGGGTGCAAATGGATCTGGAAGAATCAAAGGAAGGGGTGGCTAATGGATCAAGAAATTGAAGGAAACCTCATGATATGGGGTTGTTTCAAAGCCAGAGGCATTGGATACTTCACCATGATCATTGGTGGTCTAAATTCTGAACTATATATGAGTATCCTACAAGATGAGTTACTTCATATACTTGAGTACTATGAAAAGGACAACACAGTGTTCTAGCAGGACAACAAAATGAAGCATAAGTCTAGATTGGTGAAGAAATGGTTTAATGACAATGAAATACAGTTTCTGGCTTGACCACCACAGTCCCCAGACCTCAACCCAATCAAACACTTGTTGGTAGAGTTGAAGAAAAAGCTGTATTTGTACCCAAGTGAGTCGACCAGTATGCACCAACATTGTAGAACATGTAGAAGACACCTGGGATCAGGTTTCAGTCCAAACATGCTTGAATCTGATCAAGAGCATGCCCAGAAGGATTCAGGCAGTGTTGAAAGCCAAAGCAAAACCGTAACAAAGCAGTTACATGACAAGAATCTGCATAACTAAGCATATTCTAAATAGTTGCAAGTCAAATTCATGTATGAGATAACCAAGATGATTGTCTATAAAATTATATTAGTCTAATGTTCAAAGCTGTAGTGGATGGTGAGATATGAAGTCTGAAAGTCAAAAGTTCAAAACATTGTTACCCTTTTGTTTGTCAGTGTATACCAAATGTTCTCTCATAAAAAAAACTCCATATAAATCTAGAAAAGAACAAACTACTAAGCGTATAGAACCTGGGACTACATAAAATATAACTTTTATTAAAGTACAACTAAAAATAAGGGCGACTTCCCCAGTTCGGTTAGGCAGCTCTAGTGAATTTAGAGGGATTTGTAGAGTTAAGTGTGTTCGGGGTATTGTCAGTTTTTTATTTGTACTTTAATAAAAGTTAGATTTTATGTAGTCCCAGGTTCTATACGCTTAGTAATTTGTTCTTTTCTATATTGTTTGTATAACCAGACATTATAATATCCTTCTATTGTGGGTATTCCCTATGCCCATATAATTTGTTTTTGGAAGGGTCTTTGTGGTTTTTTGTTTATATATCAATCTATATGGTTCCTCTGTAGCATTCTGCTGGCAGATCAAATTGGACGTCTTGTGTAACAGATTCCTTTAAATTTGTTTTGGCACTAACTAGTTTTAGGCTATGTTCACACAGAGTAATTATGGGGCGTACAGTATGCCCCGCAATTACGCCGGTGTTCGGTAGCTTGCGGCGATCGGCGTGTACTCCGGCGGGGCGGGGGCGCCAGCAGCCCGCTGGTCCCATAGACTGTCATTACTCGTGGCGCGTAAGTGCCGTGAATAATTGACATGTCATTTATCTCCCCCCACGTACAATACAATCGTATTGTACGCCCAGGGAGCAGGGAGAGGAGGCGTGATCCATAGTTCTCTATGAGAACTGTGAATTACTGTAATGACTGGGGCGCATTTCGCTTGTATTACAGTGCAGTACGCCACAAAATACGTGGCGAAATGCGCCCCAATTTAAGCCGTGCGAACATAGCCTTAGAGAGAAACCACAGTCTACAAATAGAACCTAAATATTAAAATGTATTTATATTTTGCTTTCATATTTCTATATATATTTTTTTTTAGGAATTTAGAAAAACTAAAATCAAGAGACATTTTTAACTAAAGATCAATTATATTTTACTATACCTTTTGCCTATTCTACCAAAACACATGACCAGAATATTTAGATCCTGAACAATAATGCATTAATCATAAATGGTCTCCTCCCTTCTCTGCTGTTGGAAATTTTGAAGCTTCTTAATGTTGATATTTATGTCAGAATAACCTGTGTGAATTTAAACTTTTACAGTATGTGTTTGTTTAAAAGACAAATACATCATTGTTTATTTTAGTACTGTATTCAAACATAAAGTGATGTATTCTTATCCTTCTAAAGCCACTATAAAAGTATAGACAAATATTTATTGTAATAATCTCTAATTTGCATTTTGTTGCCTCATGCCAAATGAATAGATTATTTTTTTTGTCAAATGTATTTTGTTCTATCCGATGGAAAATTGTTTTCCTCATCCTTACAGTCAGCTGTTGCATGCAGTCTCTATCTCATAATAAAGATTACTTTGGGGAGCAGACACAGTATTTTCCCAGGATACTGGAGCTGAGAGTTTCACATGCAGCTGTGGTTAGATGAAAACTGGAACAACAAACAGCAGCGTATGAAACATGGGCGGACAGCCATGGAACAGGTGTTAACTATGCCTACTAATACTTTTTTGGCATCCAGTAAATTCCTAGCTGCCATAGTTGAAAAAACCCATTTATACTGAGAAGGCTATTTTATTACCACACTATCATAACAATTATGTACAAACCTTAAATCAGTAGCAGAACTGTGGGTAACATTTATATTTTAAAAGCCCTTCTTTTAATCCCTTTAACACTAAAGCTTTTTTGTATCTTTTTTCCATGAACATAGCCATATTTTTATAATTTTTATATACATTATAATGTTATTAATAATTATTTAGTGTATGTAAATTAGTAACACAACTAAAGAAGCAAAATGTTTTCAAATGTGGAAACTAATGTGTGTTTATATAAGCACATAGAAAACTAAAATATTAGGTTTTAACCTACTATTGAACTATGGTACAGATTGCCATTAAAAAGAATCCACAGTGTTTTCATACAGATTCTCATGCGGTATTTGTGTGGGAATCCATTGAGAAAAAACTTTAAAGCTCCCTAAAAAGACAGAACTCCATATGAAAGCCAAGTTCACTTGTAGAATAATATTGCTACATCTTAAAATTGATATGAACTGTATTTTCATAATTGATGTTAAACTGAAATCATTTGTCTTGTTTTTCTTACTAGGGAATTCGAGGTGATAATGGTCTTCCTGGACCCCGTGGACCTTTGGGTGCCAAAGGACAGCAGGTTATATATTAAATCCTTTCTATATATTACAAGTCAGATTTTCAACTATTAATGTCAAATTAAAAACACATATAATTCAGTGCATAACTATGCATCCCCTTTGCTCAGAATCATATCTGTAATAAGGCCACTTTTTACCAAACTATATTAAACCAAAAGAACACTATTCTATGGTTTGGGTGTTCTAGCCCAAATGCTTTGGTATTATGTCAATATGAAGTAAAATAAACAGGCAGCTATTTTGGTTTATCTCATGTATGCCTTAATCGGGATTATCAGGACACACCGAGGGATTTTTTTTAAGGCCCAGGCAATCTCCCAAACAGACGGCAGAGTAATGGTATAAAAATGACAACAATATAATGTCCAGAGGTTCCCTAATCAGAGTCCAGACTACAATACAATTGATTATGAGGCTGAACCTCACTTGTGATCACCATACCTAATAAGGCTTAAAGGGGATGTATCGCTTCCTTACTTTGGCTGAGTCACACTTCTCTTAGCTTCCCAACTCTGTGAATGCAGGGGCGTTTCTCCCCCTCCCAGCTGGATGACATCATCCCCCTTCACTGCTGGCCTGAGACTCCTCCCCCCTCCCCTCTGAGTCCACATATCACTGTGTCTCTCCCTATCAGTCTTATTTTATAAGAGCTGTATACATACCACAGGCTGCATTCAATCTAATCTGCGCTCTGATCTCTCACAGCTGGAGATGTATTACATCTTTCTAAGAACGGCACAGATCTGCGTGTTTGCAGGAGAGTTAGGCACAGGGTCAAAACTGTCATGTTTTCTCATTGTACAATCTGCTGCAGTCTGTTTCTGCTAGGTGTGGAAACAGAAATGCTACGGCCCCTAACTCTGAGTCAGACACACAGCTCTGTGAATCGACCCAGGGGCTGTACAGAATGTAAATGAGCTCTCAGCAAAGTGAATTGCAAATAGGAGGGATCAGGAGGGATTAGACCCACACTGGATATCAGTGTAAATAAAAACACAAGATAAGGGACACTGTGAGAACAAGGCCGCTTTGCTAATGACATCCAATTGCAAAGTTGCTTGTTTTCACTGTCCCCTTATTCTGAAGACCATTTAATGAAACGATAACACCCCTTTAAGTATAATTGATTTAAAAAAAAAAAGGCTGTCTTAGTCAACTATGATTAACTGTTGTACAATAAAAAGAAGCCTAAAGGGACTAAACAAAGTTATTTTAGATGATGTATTTGTTATGTAAATTAAAAAAGATGGTTCAACCAAAGTGATCAAATTCATGTACTATATTAAAGGGAGAACCTGGACAAGAAGGTCACAGAGGATTACCAGGTGAAAGAGGAAACAAAGGGGGTCCAGTAAGTATCTTTTTTGTAGCTAAACATCATATTTTGTGTTAAAGTACAAGTTTTTACTTTATTTCTCATTTTAACACTATTTCTATCAGTTGCACACACAGATTGTAGAATACAGTAATATTAACTCCTGTGAAGACTGTTGGAACAAGATTCTTTGATCAATAATGTGTAAAACAATTTTAAGTTGAATATATGTAAGGGTGAAAAAGGGGCAAATGCTTACCTGGTTATTACCATTGGGAAGGCCAGAGAGGGGATCTTTATTCATTACACTACTATTCAGAAGGTCAGCCCCCTTCAGGTATGACGTAGTCTGGGAGAGGCGAGGATGTTGAGTTTTATGTAGTGGGGAAAAAACATGGGCATGGGCGCTGGCCAATGTTTTGGAAACTGGAATGAAGCTAGGAGTTGGAAAGCATAATTTTCTAGTATGCCTATATGCCTATAGCAACCACTATAGTTGTGCAGGTGAACAAAAACCTTGGAAATCAAAAAGATGTTGCCTTCTTCTCTTGAGCCACTGGATTGCTGAGGATGACACTTGTCAACAAGGGGATAAAATGTAAGAAGGGTGAGAAAGAGGCAACTGCTTAACTGTACAGCAGTTTCATCTTTGAGTGCTTTAATACCTTTCATTGCACAAGATGCTGCTGAGAATTGCTATTTTTTTTATTTTATTGCAATTGCTGATAAACTGGTTTTGCAGTAACTGTGAGATTCTGGCAACATGGCAGCAGCAAAGTTTTTTCCTTGGACATCTTGATGCCAACGATAATGAGAATGGGCTAGTACTGTAAGTGAAGCATACTTTTGGACTGTAATTGGTGTGCTTAGTGGCAGGTAAATATTCTGTAGATGGGTCCTCAAGGCAACAAAAAAACAGGTGGTTCCTACCACTGTTTAGGTTGTACAATGTAAAAAATATGAAAATAGTAAGGGTTACTGGCCTGTTGATCAGATGCCACTGTGACAAGGTGCCTGGAATTGAGGACACCTGAGATGGCTGACTAGACCTGCCAGGCTTGTGAGGAGTTATGACTGTAGAGAAGCTTGCTTTACAAAAGCTTGAGACACAAAGAGAGGGAGCCACACATTTCTTGACAGGTACAATGAGGTGCAGCCGAGGAGATAACTTAGGCCAGAAGACTCTTTGCAGAGAAGTGGAACAAACACAAATTACATCACTAACAACCGTTTCATCCAAGTGATTAGTACTAATACAGTGTCGGACTACAGACTCTTATGCCCTAAAGTAGAGCAGGAGACTGATATGCACAGACTGTGTGTTGAGTGCCTTGGAGAAGAGCCTGCTAGAGCAATAGATTGTGAATGTCAGACCTCTGACATGGGGAACATTAACATTATTGCCAGTGTGTAATTAAAAGTACCACATTTAATACCTCCAACTAAGAACTATACCTCACTGTGCACTTGTTGTTATTAACAGTTAGGGTGCGCCTACACAGCCGCATTCCGATTAAAGAATCCTGCCAGAATTTTGACGACATGTACATGGTTTTGGGGAACGGATCTGTGCATTGTTTGTGGATTCGCCCATCACCCTCAACCACTGACATGTTCATGCTCTGCCCGAAAAACCAGAAGAATGAACATGTTCTACGTTTTTCGTTATGCCAGCGGTGTAAAAAACATCCGGCAGAAAATCTGTGCGGTGTGGACTGCTGCACGAATTTTCTATTAAAATCAATGTAAAAAGTTGACAGTCAGTTTACAGATGTTTTTTTTTTCTTTATTGAAATAACGTTAGGTATCGCAAGGTATATAAAGTAATATTAATAACTTATAACAATTTGTAAACATCAAACTCTCTTCCACATTTTTTAAAAAAAACAGCAAATACTGTTTAACCATCAGACAGTCTTTCCCATTGACTCTACCTAAGTTACTCCAACCTCTCCCCAGTCGAACTGCTTTCAAGCCCTCTACTCACAATCCCACAGGAGAGCGGAAGGTTTGAAGTACACAGCGATATGATGTTCTTCTATTGTCAAATCTAGAAACATAAAGTAGCCTTTGAACGGAAAGGAAATAAATGCAAAATGCAAATCAATATAACTTCTAAACTTTTTAAACTTTTTCAGATGCGAGGGCTCAGTACATTTAAGTAACAATAGTCCATTACGCAATTACTGAGGAGACTCATTCTTGTGTAGCATAGTCCGGAGAAGGGGAGAGTGAAAAGGCGAGGGTAAGAACAAACCAGAACCTATATGTCTAGCGTCAACTTGAGGACTTGTATTCAGGTGACCCTACAAAGAACATTCACTCGCTCCCTGTCCTATAGAACCTTTCCAGAGAATTCTCGTTCTCAGCTCTCAGCTCCTCCATTCTTTGAATGTGAAAGATTTCTTTAAACCATTCAGTTATGGATGGAGTCTGATTGGTTCTCCATTTCCTGGGGATGAAAATTCTAGCTGCCGCCAGAAGGAGAAGTAACAGCCCCACTTTCAAGGTTTGCATAGGTATAGGTAACATAGAGAGAAGGAGAGCCCGTGGGTCATTTTGCAATCGTATTCCCGTGATTTTCTCAATCACCTCAATAACCCTGTTCCAGAATGGTTGTAGATCTGAACATTCCCACCAAATATGCATCATGGTGCCCAGTTCCTTCCCACACCTCCAGCATGTGGCAGGGACCGTGGGATATAGTGTGTGCAATAAGGTGGGGACTCGGTACCACCTTGAGAGAATTTTGTAGTTGAGTTCCTGTACACAACAAGAAATTGAAGTCTTGTGTGCCAGGGTGTATGCCCTAGTCCAATCCTCATCAGTCAACGTAATGCCTAATTCTTTCTCACAGCTATCTCTAAATACAGGCCTACTGTGAGATAGGCTATCTAAGAGCAAGTTGTATATCACTGAGATAGTATGTCTTGGGGCATGCTGTTGCATGCACAGAGTCTCGAAACCAGAGGGGTTTCTTGCCAGCCCAAACCCAAGTCTATTGGTGTCAAAGTAATGCTTAAGCTGCATATATTGCAGTCACACATTCTGAGTTTGGTTCTGTGCAGCCACTCCTTCATTATATGACTTGAATACGACATTCCTAGTAAAGCTGCCAATTATTTGGGTTTGATATAGGAGACAGGGAGCTGAGATCTGCAGGTCAGGGTTGCCCTTAATTGGTACTAGTGGTCCCCCAGGGGCATATAGCTTATACTGCACATCGTACTTATTAAAAACTGATATGGTGACCCATGAGACCAGGGGTAAGCGAGATAACCTGAAGTCCTTAAGACGAGGGAGGAGCCATGGCAAGGATGATATTGGCCCGCCATATATAGCTTCCTCAAGCTGCACCCATGACTTTGAAGACCTAGCGTGGAACCAGTCTAGTA
This sequence comes from Phyllomedusa bahiana, assembly GCA_025379985.1. Lineage (NCBI taxonomy): Eukaryota > Metazoa > Chordata > Amphibia > Anura > Hylidae > Phyllomedusa > Phyllomedusa bahiana. Next base: position 34,467 of record JAODAL010027157.1, on the reverse strand, counting down.
CTCTAGCAGCGATCGTTGCTACATAGTATGATTTCAGGTCAGGGAGGGCAAACCCTCCGTCACCCTTATGTCTAATTAAAATGCTTCTAGCAGTCCTCGGCTTCGCACCACCCCAGACAAACTTACCAAAACATCTGTTTAGATCTCTGAAGAGGCCATTACGGAGAGCTACTGGGAGGGTTTGGAGTAGATATAAGAGCCTAGGGAGGATATTTTGAGAATATTAATTCGACCCGTCTAGGAAAATTCCTTCCGGTCCCATTTACTTAGATCAGCTTTAATAGTTTGGATGAGAGAGGCAAAATTCAGGTGAAAAATGTTATCTAGGTTCTTCGGAATCTGAACTCCCAGGTACGTAAAATGATCTTTCACCCACTTGAACATGAACCTGCTCTGTAACATCTTTAAGTCACCTAGGTCCAAGGTAACATTCATTGCTATACTCTTAGACCAATTCACTTTAAAATTGCTTACCTTACCAAATCTATCCAAGAGGTTCATCTGAGCGGGCAGAGAAGTTTCCGGCTGCGTAATATAGAGCAGAAGATCATCGGTGAAGGCCACACATTTATATCGCTTGTCTCCAATCTGCAAACACCTGATCTCTGATGGCCCGCATCAAACACTCCATTGCCAGCACATACAAAATAGGGGACAATGGGCATCCCTGCCTCTCCCATTACAGATGTCAAAGGGTCTAAATAAGACCCCATTGACCCTGATCTGTGCCAATGGATTCATGATTCTCTGTAGCATCACCGGGCCAACCCCACGTTTGACAAGGCAGACTCCATAAAGTCCCAGTCTACCCTGTCAAACGCCTTCTCAGCGTCGATAGACAACAGCATAAGGGGGGTCTGAACTTTCTGCGCATTATTAATCAGGGAGAGAGCCTTCAGAGTGTTATCTCTTGCCTCCCTTCCTGGGACAAAGCCTACCTGGCCTATATGTATAAGATCAACCAAGATAGTATTAAGTCTGATGGCAATAAGCTTGGCATATAATTTGGCGTCCGTATTAAATAACGAGATGGGCCTATAGCTGGCGCATAACATAGGGTCTTTTCCGGGCTTCGGGATCACCGTGATGTGAGCCTGCGTGAACGAGGGGGGAAAGGGTTGGGTACCCAAAACTGAATTAAAGTAGGACAGGAGGGGGTCCATCAGCTCATCCTTAAAAACCTTATAAAATTTGGCCGTGACGCCATCAGGGCCCGGACTTTTTCCAGACAGCAGAGAAGAAATGGCCTGCCCAAGCTCTTGTTCCGAAAAGGGAGCCTCAAGTGCTTCCAGACGCTCCCTATCCAATTCAGGCACAGGCGCCCGTTCCATAAAGGCCCTCAAGTTTCCACTCTCAGGGTCGGTACCCCGAACCCGGCCTTGGGGAGGAAGATTATATAGCTACCGATAATATGCATGGAATTCGTCCAAGATCTCCCTTGTGTAGAATGTGGTTGTGCCTACTTTGGTTTTGATCGAGGGCACAAAGAGAGCAGATCTTTTGTCTCGGAGGGACCTCGTTAACATCCTACTTGGTTTATTACTCCAAGCATAATATTTCCCAGCGCAGATCTGCCGAAACCTGGCCGTTTTTTGTCCAGCAACTGCAGGATCTCCTGCTTTGTTTGCAAAAGGTCCCGCAGGTCTGAGTTAGACAGCGTCAACTTATGCAAACTCTCAAGCTCCGCCAATCTGGCCAGAAGTTTTTTAAGTTTAAATGCCGCTTCTCGTTTTAAACGTGCCTCATGCTTTATCAGCACTCTTCGAAGAACACATTTTAAAGATTCCCACTGCACTTGGGGCGAGGATGGATCTGAAGAGTGGGTGCTGATAAATAATTTAATAGTCTGTGAAAGATCAGCTATGCAGACAGAATCGTGGAGTAATGACTCGTTGAGTCTCCAATTAAATTGTTTGGGCAAAATATGTGGGATACGTAATTCACAGGAGACCGGAGCATGATCCGAGAGCAATATGATCCCAATGCTAGGATTATGCGCCTCGGGAAATAGCGCATGTTGGAGGAACACATAATCTATTCTGCTATACTTGGGTGAATGAGTCTCCAAACATCACAGAGCTTCATATCATGCAAGAGCCTCCGAATCCTGTTTAGGCTGTGGTGCGAGACGGAGGAGTGTCCCATTGAGGTGTCTATACATGGTTGCATGGCTATATTAAAGTCCCCACATAAGACACATAATTTCCCCCGCACAAATTCGTTCAGTTCATCTAACACCCTTTGTATAAAGGTGAACTGTCCCTAGTTAGGAGCATAGATGGTTGCAAGGGTATAGATGGACCCTCCAAAGAGATACTTGGCATCTATGTCTTTTTTAATGTCTAAAATCTGGACCAGGATGTCTTTGTGAAAGAAGATAGCTACTCCTTTAGTTTTCTGGTCCGGATTGCTACTGCAGCACCAGAGGGGGAAGTATTTATTGTGGAAGAATTCCAAGGTGACCCACTAACAAGTGAGTCTCCTGGACACAGAGTTAATGGGTCTTCTGCTTATGCATACTATACAAGATCTGAGATCTCCTTTCTGGGATATTAAACCCATTAACATTGAGGGAAGAAATTTTAAATGTCACCATGTTATTAGAAAGTATTGAACAGTCAATGTCACGAACGTAGAGAAGTTACACACTCCATCGCGTCTGAACTAAAGAAGTAAATGGTAAAACTAAAACACTAATTTTAAAGTTAGAGAATACACACAAAATAAGCCTGAGTACTGATGCACAGGCCAGCAAAAAGAACTAAACTTTGCAGAATCACCAACCGCTTATTACGAACACACAGCGTCCGTAAGACACCTATCAGGGTGAAGACAGGGAGCCCTACTGAACTAAGATGGGGTAGCGATAAATGGCACAGTCAACTAACTGAATGGAAACAGGTCAACCATGAGGCCTATCATAATACAGAAACATTTCAACTAGAAACATTGCATCAAAGAGTGGTACATTACACAAATCTACTAGGAGATATCTTGTTGTATCCAGCCAGGAGTCCAAGCAGTTCAGATATCACCGACTGGCCGCAACAGACGTTTCAAGAAAAATAAAGCTATAGGAATGTCAGTTAGAACAACTATACAGGTGAATCATAGCACTGGGCATCTGCGGATAAATGAAATGCTGGGTTATCATTGTGTATTACGCAGCGCGTTGGACCTCACTGTTCCCTTCACCCTTTCTATGCACGAGACCAATCTCTGCGATCTCGATAACCGCTGTTCTTTCGGGGGTCCCGAGGGTTCGGGCCTCCGTGTGGAGGGCACAGGAGGGGCTGCAGGCAATTGCGGTGGGACATTGGATGCAGCGACATCTCAGACGGGGATAGCAACCTTGGGCAGTTTCAAAGCTGTAAGGAATATTGGTAAATCCGCCGGAGTTCTGAAAGTCACCGTGCCTTCCTCTGTCTTGACATGAAGGGCAAATGGGTATTCCCAGTGATATACAATTCACCTATTTTGCAGGAGAGATAGGAGAGGTTTCAATGCCGAGCGGAGTCGAAGTGTGCGTCTTGATAAGTCAGTGAATAAAGCTAGCCTGGCTCCCTCAAAAAGAATATTTGGGGCCAGCCTCACCTTCCTCATTATGTCCTCCTTCATGGCATAATAATGAAGCCTACATATTACATCCCTCGGCTTGTTAGCATCTGAACTCATGGGACGAAGAGCCCTATGCGCTCTGTCAATCTCAATATACGAATCAGGGGCTTTCCCTAAGAGCATATTAAAGAGCTTACGTAGTGACGGGATTAAAGGGGATGTCTCGCTTCCTTACTTTGGCTGAGTCACACTTCTCTTAGCTTCCCAGCTCTGTGAATGCAGGGGCGTTTCTTCCCCTCCCAGCTAGATGATATCATCCCCCCTTCACTGCTGGCTGAGACTCCCCCCCCCCTCCCCTCTGAGTCCACATATCACTGTGTCTCTCCCTATCAGTCTTATTTTATAAGAGCTGTATACATAACACAGGCTGCATTCAATTTAATCTGAGCACTGATCTCTCACAGCTGGAGATGTATTACAGCTTTCTAAGAACGGCCACAGATCTGCGTCTAAAGCAGGAGAGTTAGGCACAGGGTCAAAACTGTCAGTTTTTCTCATTGTATAATCTGCTGCAGTCTGTTTCTGCTAGGTGTGGAAACAGAAAATGCTACGGCCCCTAACTCTGAGTCAGACACACAGCTCCGTGAATCGACCCAGGGGCTGTACAGAATAAATGAGCTCTCAGCAAGTGAATTGCAAGAGGAGGGATCAGGAGGGATTAGACCCACACTGGATATCAGTGTAAATAAAAACACAAGATAAGGGACACTGTGAGAACACGGCAGCTTTGCTAATGACATCCAATTGCAAAGTTGCTTGTTTTCACTGTCCCCTTATTCTGAAAACCATTTAATGAAACGATAACACCCCTTTAAGTCCTGTGGTTTGACAGACTCCGGGAGGCTTCTAACCCTGATGTTGTTCCTCCGATTTCTGTTTTCCAAATCATCAAATTGATCTACTAGATGCTGATGGAGGGTTTGCTGTGACTTAAATGCCATTTGCAAGTCCAGTATAGATTTTTGAACGGAGGAGTGTGAGGATTCAAGTGACTCCACTCTAGTCTGGATCGCAGATATATCGGCCTTGACCACCCCCAGCTCCTGTAGCCACGCTTGCTTGATATCAGCTACCATAGCCAACATATTGTTTTTGGTGGGTAAAAGTGTTAAGAGCGCCTGGAGCTCTGGGTGACCCCTAAGTATTGATAGGGCTCTATTTTTTGTGATATCAGAGGCAACATCAGACGAAATTCCATGTCCAGAAGAGATGTAGTCGCCGTCAGGGGGAGGCCGCCGGGTGCGCTGCGGATCCCCCAGGGACATTGGGGTTGGGCCCAGTGTGCTGCTGCTGAGGACTTTCTGGAGGGGACATATGCAGAGTCCAAAATGCTTGGGACCCGCAGCCAGTAAGTGAGTCCTCAAGTGGGTCCGGGACCGTCTCCTGAGAATGAGGATCGCTTGAACACAGGAGTGGGCATGATGAGCCCCCATAGGACCTATCACCCATGACAGCAGAAGCTCTGCACTGCACACCAGTCCCAGTACCATGGTCATACACAGGGGTAGCCCCAGGGTCCTCCACTCTTACAGCATCATGTCCGAACCCAGCTCACTGAGATAGGACCGGCATGCACAGTCCTCTTCCTCCTGCGGGGTCCCATCTCCCCCAGGCCCTCCATCTGGGTTATAGGTGAGAAGAGCCCTCTTAATGGTGACGAGCCTGCCGCCATGTGCTCCCCCTCCTCCCACAGCACATGAGTACGCCCTTGCATTTCGTCGCTGTACGACTGGTGGGGAACCCGGCCTCCTCTGTTCTCAGCGGCATGGCAAGCTGCCGATGTCTCAGGGACACCGTCGGGTCTTTCCCTGCTGATTCACACACCGGTGAGGCACAGGGGGTGCCCTGATCCGGCGAGGAAGATGGCGCCCACGTGGTACCGTAGCGTCCAGGAGATGTGTCCGCGCCCTCCGCAGATGAGCCGCAGGGCTGCAGCGGGTGGTGAGTGTTCCGGGCAGGTGTTCGTGCTCCTCCTCACGCACTTGTCCCCGGTGGAGTCTCCTGGTAGTTCGCCTCAGCTCTGCCTCCAAGCAACTCGTGGCTGAGTGCGCGTCTCGCCGGGGAAGATGGCGCCCACATGGTACCGCAGCATCCAGGAGATATGTCCGCGCTCTCCGCAGGTGAGCCACAGGGATACAGTGGGTGATGTGTGTCCCGGGCGGGTGGTCGCGCTGCTTCTTGCTCACTTGTCCCCGGTGGAGCCTCCTGGTTTTCCGCCACAGCTCTGCCTCCTGGCAACGCGTGACTCTGAGCGCGTCTTGGCGGGGAGATGGTGCCCGCTTAGCTGCAACCGCAGGCCCCAAGTCCTCGTGCCGATCCAAGAGAGGTTCAAAGAAATTTCTTATTGGCACATTTGGTACCGGGGTGCCAGGTGCAGTCCTGGACCCCTTTTTGGCTCTTTTAGAGGGCATCTGGAGGTTTTTACCACTCTTTGAAACTTAGGCCCGCACGGAGCTCCTACAATGTGTGCCCTCCTGCTAGCATGATAGGCCACGCCCCCTTACAGATGGTTGTTAGTGATGAGCGATTCAGGCAATAATCTGATTCGAGTAGATTTCAGATTTTGTGGAATCATCTCCCGATGTTCGATCTTCAATTGCGATTAATCTCCGATTCCCATTAAAGTCTATGGAAGAGGAACACCAGGTTCATTTTCACACCCAAACAAGTGATGTGAAGCTGAAATTAAAATCCACAACAGTAAACTGGATACATGGTACATCTTAGTCAAGACAATTAGGCTACAAGAGTCACAAAAAAATTCACAGGCAAAAATAATCCATTCCGTTCGATGGCTAACCGAAAACATGAGGACGGCGTAGCCACAGCAGGTACAGCGGTAGCAGCTGCAAAGGGGCCCCTTTCATACAAAAGAAGACACCGGTATTGGAAATGGCACATGGTAACTGGCAGGAGACCCCTATCACTTTTTGCCATTAATGGGTTTTACCATTTATCTGCTTGTTCACAAATTCACACAGCATGTCGTTTAACATTGTAGATCCTGGGAGTATTGTCATGATAGCATTTAGGTCCCATACGATTAAAGTGCATAATGTCACCCTTCTTGTAAATGCTCAAGTATTTTGACAAAGGCAGAGGGCCACTGACCAGAGTACTGCCCTATTTGCACCCTTGGCACCCCATTCACAATAGCCTGACACCAAAACCAGCACAAATGCCCTTATGGACACATAAAGTAAAATTAGCAGGAAGAAATGAGTATTTGAAACAAGATTTATTTGAATAGAACCTTGAATATCGCAGTCTTTTCCATCTGCTTGACCCCAAAAGCAGCAAAATATGAGTGATATAAATGCTGACGTGTGCCCCACAAGAAAGTGACACCCTGAAATCAGACTGTGACAGCTGGCAACGCAGAAATAATATTGGGTCCTTTTTCAAAGTGGCTTGAGAGGACAAATATGAGTGATATAAATGCTGAGGTGGACCCCACAAGAAAGGAACACACTGAGCTCAGACTGTGGTGGATGCTGGCTATGCAGAAATAAAATTTGGTGCTATTTCCCAGTGGCTTGAGAGGAGAAATATGTATGATGCAGGATCTGCCCCCCCTCCCTCCCGGAGTAAAATCACTGGGAAATAATCTCTACTAACTTTTAAAAAAGCTCAGCAGAGAGACAGTGATCCGTTCTTTTCCCTGTATAGGAGCTAATGGCGCAGATCAGGAAGTGCAATGACATAGAAAAAATGAGGTCATGTGATTTTAGCAGCCAATGAGATCCCTACACACCCCATTGGTGACATTCTTCACCCCCTCCCCCCCCCTGTGCTCTGCGCTGATTGGTTGGCCACCAAAATTACAGGATGCGCCGAAAAATGGTGAGATTGGAATCTGCAATGGGCAATTATTGGTCAGATTTTAAGAGAAATAATCTCTTCATCGCGGAACCAAGATTTTGGTGAAAATCTGCCAGATTTCAACTTTTGGCAATTTCATCGTTCAACACTAATGGTTTTCAAATACGAAAACCGTTTGTAAAACCAATTGAAAACCCTGCCATGGGGACAATTAAGGTTTATTGCCTCGGTGAAGTAAAAAGTCTGCTTGTGTTCATCAGCAAAGAGCTTCCATTTGCGTTAATGCTGTGGCAACTTCTAACAGCAACATAGGCCCAAAGGGGTTGACATCATTTTACAGCGCAGTTTTACATATAATATTCATAACAAACTATGACAAACTAGTAGCACAATGTAACTTAAAGGCCATACATTTTGACACAAAAATAATTGCTAGGAACACTTACCTATCTACCAAGCAATGTAACTACTAAAATCTATGCTGGGTTTATTTTTATTTTAGGGTGCTCCAGGCTATCCTGGCTCAAGAGGTCCACCTGGAGAAACTGGAGCAATGGGTGAAAAAGTATGTTTTATTGGTTGAATATATTCATACAGAAAATGATATCCATGAGATATAAATTCATATAATTTAGACTGATTTTACATAGTAACTTTTGGTGTAATTACTTTTTCCATGACAAGACAGTTTTAAAAAAAAAATTTAAGTTATTTTTACTTTAATCTGTGGAGGAATAAAGTAGCTATTACGTGTTAAAATTGCTTTAACAATTTGTCTGTATTGATTTTCAACTGTTTTCAGAGTAATTTTTATGTAGCTTTTGCCTTAAAATTTTAAGAAATATGACAGCAAAAAAGTTTCAATAACCAAAATAAAAACCTGAATATAAAAAATATTGGAACATGTAAATACAGTCCAAGGTGGAATTTAGAGTTGAAGTAATTTTATAAAACGGATTTTTCCACAATGAATTTATAGATATTTGACATCGCTGTAATTATACCAAACCACAAAATAAGACATTTTCATTGCTATTTCCCACACAGTGAATGCCTTGAAAGTGAAGAGCAATAAAAAAAAGGGACATTAAAGGGAATCTGCCGCAAATTTTTTTTTTTACCTATTAAATCAAGACCCTGATCCATATTCTTTTACTCTCAGACGTTTTTTATTTCCTGATTGTAGAAAATTCTCTATTCGGCCGTCTATATATGATTGTGGGGAAGACATTGTTGCTTGCACTGCTTTAACAGCAACCAGAGAGATACTTTACAGCAGCTTCATGCACATAGAATTCTTAAGACAGATTCTGTCCCATAGACTTGTATAGGAGAGTTTTCACTGTGAAGGGAGGGGAGAGGGAACGCTGTGACAATCTTCTCTTGTGACTGGTGGATTCTGTGTTATCTGTACACAATAGTGTCTCCTTTCAGTTTGACCCTGCTTTTACGGATAATGAGCACACTGCTGAAAAGCTCTCTAAACAGAACAGGAAGTGTCAGATGATTATTAGTGATATGGAAGATTAAAAAAATAACCAAAAATTCCTAAAAAATGTGTTTAACATAACAATGTGAGTTAAACAATAAGTCATTTTTTATGACACATTCCCTTTAAATTTACATTCAACCCCACAATTAATTTTTTAAAAATTATTCAATATAGTACATTAGAATAGTGTAATTACAAAAAAAAACAACTTATTGTTATACAAACCTTCTTTTTAAGTGATTCTACTGATCAGGGTGCAGTAAGAACTGATCTCTTTGGCTTTTCAAGTAACATTTGACCCAAAAAGTAGAGAATTGGAATTCATTAAGGTGTAATAACTGTGTTGTTGACCAGGGCTCGCTAGTGTTTTTTTCCCCCTTTTTTTTTTGGGGGAAAAAAAAAACCCCCCCAAAAAAATTTTTTTTTTTCCCCCCCCCTTTTTTTAAAAGGGGGGGTTTTCCAAAAAAAAGGGGGAAAAATTTTTTTTTTTTTTTTCCCCAGGTTTTTTTTCTTCAGGGGTTTTTTTCCGGTTTTAAAAAAAAAAGGGGGCTTTTTAAAAGGGGGGTAAATTTTTAAATTTTAACAAAAAGGGGTTTTTAAAAATTTTAAAAAAAAAAAAAAATTTTTTTTGGGTTTTAAATTTGGGGTTTTTTTTTTGGGGGGGGGAAGGGAAGGGGGAATTTTCGGCGGGGGAAAGGGGGGTTTTTTTGGGGGGTTTTTTGGTTTCCCCTTATTTGGAAAAAAAAATTTTTGGGGCCCAAAAAAAGGGGGGGTTTTTTAAAAAATTTTTTTGGGGGTTTTTTTTTTAAAAAAAAAAAAATTTTTTTAAAAAGGGGGGGTTTTTTTTTTTAAAAAAAAAAATTTTTTTTTGGGAAATTTTTTTAAATTTTTAAAAAAAATTTTTTTAAAAAAATTTTTAAAAATTAAAAAAAAAAAAAAAAAAAAAAGAAAAATTTTTGGGGAAAAAAAAACCCGGGGAAAAAAACCGGGGAAAAATTTTTTTAAAAAAAAACCCCCTTTTGGGTTTTTTCCAAAAATTTTAAAAAATTCCCCCCCGGGGGCCCCAATTGCAGCCTGCAGCTGGACAATTGATTAGCAACCTATTGATAATGTTGAAAATATGTTTTCTCATATTGATCTAGCATTGTTACTTACATATAGAAGAAATGCAGGAGCTGGCATTTGGGGCCCGTGGAAAGGATGTTAAAAGGGTATGTCTACACTGCAGTGGGGGGAAAAAAAAATGAAAAAAAAATTTACAAAAAACGTTCATGAAACTGATATTCGCCCACTGTGTCAAAAGAGCTGAAAAAAGGGCCCATTTTTTGCCACGATTGCGTTTTTTTGCGCGTTTTTTTACACGGGTTTTTTGCTTGTCTTCAAGCCTGATTTTTAATGTATGCATAAATTAAGCCATTGGATGTAACTCCAGCCTATAAAAGGGTAAATAAAGCACCTCTTTGCCTTTATATGTAATCTTGTAGTCGGTTTACGGATTTTGGCGCTAATAAAGGTATTCGCGTTTGTCGCCAAAATACGTTTTTTTACGGATTTTGGCCCTAAAGTCAATTTTTTAACGGATTTTGGTGCTAAGATCTGGCATTTTTAGGGATTTGGCGCTAATAAAGCTATCTCGCTTTTGTCACCAAAAATACGTTTTTTTACGGATTTTGGCCCTGAAGTTCATATTTTAACAGATTTTGGTGCTAAGATCCGCAATTTTACAGATTTTGCCACTAATAAAGTTATCTCGGGTTTTTTCACCAAAAATAAGTTTTTTTATGGATTTTGGCCCTAACGTCCATATTTTAATGGATTTTGGCGCTAAGATCTGCATTTTTACGCTAATAAATCTATCTCGTGTTTGTCGCCAAAAACACGTTTTTTTTTTTACGAATTCTGGTCCTATAGTCCATTTTTTACGGATTTTGGTGCTAAAATCCGTATTTTTGCAGATTTTGGCGCTAATAAAATTATGTTGCTTCAGACGCCAAAAATAGGTTTTTTTACAGATTTTGACGCAAGAATCTGTTTTTTACGGATTTTGGAGCTACAATGCTTTTCTTAACATATTTTAGCGTTAATAAAATTAAGAAAAGGATTTTAGCGCCAAAATCTGTAAATAAACCTATTTTAGTGTAAAAAAAATAAAAAAAAAATGGTTCTTGAAACCAAAAATCCTTTAAAAAAGACATTTTTAGCGTCAGAAGCGAGAGAACATTTTAGCCCCAAAAATCTGCAAAAAAAAAGGATTTTTGGTGGCAAAATCGCAAAAAAAAAAATTATTTTTTGGCTGTCAGCAGCGAGAGAAACTTTATCAGCGCAAAAATCTGTAAAAAAATTTTAAAAAAAGGATTTTAGCGCCAAAAAATCCTAAAAAAAAAACGGAATTTGGCGCCAAAATCCGTTAAAAAACCCATATTTTTGGCTTCAGAAGCGAGATAACTTTATTAGCGCCAAAATCTGTAAATAAAAGTATTTTAGTGCCACAAGCCGTAAAAAAAGGGATTCTTGCGCCAAAATCCGTAAAAAAAACGTATTTTTGGCGTCAGAAGTGAGAACTTCATTAGTGCCAAAATATGTTAATAAAAGGAATTTAGCGCCAAAAACCATTTAAAAAAAACGGATTCTGGCGCCAAAATCCATAAAAAAGGATTCTGGCGACAAAATCCGAAAAAAAAACGGATTTTAGCATCAGAAGCGAGAGAATTTATTAGCGCCAAAATCCTTTAAAAACGTTTTCTGGTGCCAAAATCCGTTAAAAAAAACTTTTTTTGGCGTCAGAAGCAAGAACTTTATTAGCGCCAAAATCTGTAAAGAAAAGTATTTTAGTGACAAAATCCGTAAAAAAAAGGATTCTTGTGGCAAAATCCATAAAAAAACTTATTTTTTGCGTCAAAAGTGAGATAACTTTGTTAGAGCCAAAATATGTTAAGAAAAGGATTTAACACTAAAATCCATAAAAAACGGATTCTGGCGCCAAAATCCGTAAAGAAAAGTATTCCTAGCGTCAGAAGCGAGATAACTTTGTTAGCGCCAAAATATAATAAGTATAGGATTTTAGCACCAAAATCCATAAAAAAACGGATTCTGACACCAAAATCAGTAAAAAACTTATTTTTAGCGGAAAAAATATGAGTTGCACAAAAATCTTTAGCGACCAAAGCATGATCATTTTATTACTAAAGGTACAAAAAGGACACATCGGACACTTGTATGCAAATTGTAAATATAACCTTTTATTAACACCCACTATAGGTGGGACTTGGGTCTCCGGGGAGGGTTTTCATTGAAAAATCGCTGCAAAAAAACGCGCTGAAAAACGGCCAAAAGCTCCGCACTTTACATAGACTCTTTTTTGAAAATTTTTCCCCCCGCTCTGGCGTTTTTTAGAAAAAGTTGCAAAACAGGGAACATTTAAAAAAAACGAGTAAAAAAAACAAGCTCAGTGTAGACCAGCGGGAATTTTTACATTAAAGTCTTGGGAGCCCCTTTTACGTTTTTTTCCCGGTTTTTTAGAAAACAAAAAAGGGCTAAAAAAAACCCGGAGTTTTTCGTTGAGTGTAGACTGGGCCTTATAGTGTTAGAAGGCACCAAAAAAAACCCAGCGGGACCCCCTCAAAAAAGAAAAACCCTCAAAATAATTTTTTCATTGTTCTCAACCATTTTCCCAGGGTTTTTATTTTTACAAAGCTTATTTTAAATAAGAGGTGGTCTAATTGCTTGCAATGGGCAGTGTGGATACTTTTGTCTGACAGTTTTTATATGTTTGTATTTCCCTGCTTGGGTGTTTTTTGTTTTTTTTTTTAAATTTTCCCTTTTTTGGGTTTTTTCCCTTAAACAGCCTGGTGACCCGGGGTTTGGGGTTTTGGGTGAAAGAGGTGACACGGGGAACTCCCGGGATCTCTGTATGTACAATTTCAAAATACTTTTTTTAGTTAGCATTTTGCACTGCTGCTATACTTGTTTATTTCATAGTTTTTTTTTTGGGGTTTTTTTTGAAACATTACAAAGAGAGACAAGAAGTGTCAAAAGGGCAGGGCATATCGGGGCCTACCCCTCACATCTCCCTTTGGAGGTTTTAAATTTTGGGAAAACATTGGGGCAGGGGTAAACAGATCAGCTTACCAACCGGACACAAATGGCACCCTACGGACCACAATGACTACAAGCGCAGTTTTCTTCACGGGTTCTTTCGTAAATCCAAATTGGAACTTGCAACGGGGGTTTCCCAAACCCCCAAATTTGCAGTTGTAATCTTTTAATAAATTTTTCTTTTTTTTTCTTGATGGTATGGTTTTTAAAGAAAAACCCTGTCACTTAGATTATCCCCCCCTTGTTTAGGACGAAAAGGGTTTTGTGTCAAAACCTCCCTTTTTTTCCAGCGCTGTGTCCTTTTTCCGAAAAAAGCGGGATTTTTCCGTGTTTTTTAATCCCAAAAATCTGCAGTTTTCACCCAAGAAGATTTTTTTGGGGAAGAGTCCTTCGAGTGTAATTTTTTTTTTCAAACCCCCAAATCGGGGCTAGCCCCCCCCACTTCAACTGACAAACCTTTTTATTTGAATGGTAGAAACATGGGGAAAAAACTTTCGGGGGGGGAGCTACCCTTTGGGGGGGGGGGGCTAACCCCTTTCTCAAAAAATGAAAATTTTAAGGGGGGAAATCCCTTTTAAACTGCTCCCTTTTAAACAAAAATAAGGGGCGCGTGTGGGAAAGAAAGTCTGACCCTAGCTTTTTGCTCCCCTTTCAGCAAGGGGGGAAAACCCTATGTGACAGGTCCCTTTTAAAGGTCGTAAAAAAGGGAAGTTTTTTTTGGTTTCAAAACTATATACCAATGACTTAGAAAACATGTAAAAGGGTTTTCCCAAACACGGGGTTTTTTTTTTGTGACGGGAAATTCAGAGAATAAAGGGTCGGGCAAAATTGTTTGGCTTTATTCAAAAATCCCATAAAAAATAAAGGGGGAAAAAAGGGCTTACAAGAACCCCCCTCATTCTCTGAGATGGTTGGTTTTTTTTTGCCAGTTTGAGGGGATTTTGCACCCACTAAAAAGCGTTTTGGGGAACCACCCTTTAAGAAAATTTTATTATTGCTTTAAATTATGTATTGTGTTAAATAAAAAAAAGTGATTAATTTTTTTAAGTTAAATTCAGTTGTGAAAAAATCTGGAATCTGGTTAGTTGCAATAACTTTTTAGGTTGTTCCACAGGGTTTTTTGGGAAAAAAAACACTAACATTGTTTTTTTTGGGCATTTTTACTTTTTATTTTTTTTTTAGCACCGATAGATGTTAAGTGGATGTCAATAGAGGATAAAAGACACTCTACATACATTGCTTTTGTTTTGTGGTTTTTTTTTCTTTTTTGTTTATTTTTTTTTTTGGCTATGGTTTTTGCTAAAAAAAACAGTCCCACTGAAAAGACAGAGCATTTTTAGGCAGTTAGTGGCCCCCCCCCTGTAAGGAGTATGAGGGCGGTTTTCCCGGAATACAGCGAAGTCAGGACAAAGAACACGACTCCAGACCATTCAACAACGGGTTTTTTTTTATGAATTTTTTAAACAGGATGGTTTAATAGATCCCCCAAAAAACAAATTTACAAAAAAATAAACCGGGCCTCTGTGCTGCCAGCGGCCCCCGAATGAAAATCTCTGGTTTTCTTTTAAACTTTTCCTAAAACCCCTTGGGGGGTTTAAAAAAGGCCCTAACTCCTTACCTTTTTTAAATTTCCGAAAACACCAAAGGGGGAAAATGGTGTGTGGGGGGCGCTTGAGGGGGTCGTGGGGCAGCACCAGCTTAACCCCCTTAAAATCCCTTTTCGGGCCCCCAGTTCTTTTTACGGGGGGCATTTTAGGTCCTTCGTCCCGCAGGGGAGTCTTTTTGACGTCGCTCAGACATTTGGGGTTTTCGGCGCCCGGCGCCCCAAATTTCACGGGGTCGGGGCTGTACACCCCAAACCCCGGGTCCCCCGGAAACATGCCGCAGGATCGGGGGCGGAGGAAAAAACCCCCAACCCATGCTTTAACCCCCTTTTATTGCGGGGGTGCGTTTTTGAGCGCAAAACAAAAGGGGGCCCCGCTCTGTGGGGGGATCGGAAAACCGGGTCACACGGGGCCCGAGGGTCAGAGAAGGCTGCCAAAATCAGCTCTAGGGGCCTAGCGTTTTGGGCCCCCCCAAATGTTGTTATGAAGGCAGTGTTAGGACGCATGTGTCAAATGACACTGATTAAAAATGTTTTAGGCCCTTATGAATATGCTTAAAACTTTTCTAAATGTAAAAAAAAATTTAAAAAAAAAATGTTAAAACAGTTTCCCTTCATGAGAGTAAAAAAAAGTAAAAAAAAAAACCTTAAAAAGTGTAAAAAAAAGAAAAAAAAAAATTAATAAAATAAAATAAATATTTTAAAAAAAATAATGTCATAAATCAGCACAAAAAAACCTCACATATTTTTTCCCCACACACCGTTATTAACTGTAAAAATTAATCTCAAATTTAAAAAGTGTAAAATGTGAATGGTGTAAAAAAAAAAAAAAAAATACGAAATTTTATTTTTAAGTTACTTAAACTATTCCCCCATAAATTAAAACTTGTCTCGAATAAAACAAGGTTCATACAGCTGGTCTTTGAAAAAATAAAAAGTTAAAAACTGTTAAAAACGCAAGGGGGCCCAAAAAACAAAAAAAAATGTTCTGGTCATTAATACTTTTCAGGCGTTGGCTTAAGGGTTAATGGATTTACCACTTCCTCCCAAATCACATGCAAACAAACCCCCTTCTCGCAAAAATTAAATGGTTAAAAGTAAAAAGGTGTGATATCAAACTGTCAAGTCCAAAAACGGGGGTGTATTTGGGAACCCTCCTTTGGCCTGTAACTAAACTAAAAAAACTAAACAAATAGAGGCCTTTCACGTTCGGGCTTTTTGGCGTGACGATCGTTGGGGTATTTTAAAGAGTCGGCAATTTCCCTGTCCTCGGTGCGATCCTTGTGGATGGTGGATGGTCCTCTCTTTTTTGGCAGTTGTGTTTTGTCCAGGAGTTCTTTTTCTCTCGCGGGCTCTGTTAGACGTGGGTTCTCCTCTGTTTTGGGAAAACAACTAAAATCCTGGGTTTTTTATGCTTTTCTGTTCTGTTGTTCTCCCTGAGTCTCGAGCTTCCCCAAAAGGGTGGTTCCAGGGCCAGTCTTTATACCTGTCCCCTTTTTGTTACCTGGAAACTGGACATAGCGGCATCTTGGGGCCCAAACAGTAGAATCAAAAAACATTTTTTCCCAATGTTGCATGGATTTTATTGGAAAAAACCCCAAGTGAGGTGGCCCACTATCCCCAACCCCACCCCTCCCCCTAATAAACTCGTCTTGCGCATAGCGGGGGGGGGTCCCAGCATTGGATCGGGCGTCCTACGTGGGGTTTTGGCTCGGGGGGGTTAAAGGCCCAATCCCCGGGGGAAGGAGTTGTTGGCTGCCCCATTTCCCCCCCTGGGTGGCAAGATTGTCCAGCGGAAAAACCTCAGTTGCAGGGGCAATGGGCAGCCCCCATTTTCAAAATAGGGAGGTGCTGGACGGGGGTGGTACTTGGGGTGTTTGGGACTTCAAAATCACAGCGCCAACTATTTTGTGCAGATTTCGTGTTGGGCCCCTGTCCCATCCCCCCCCGTAGATGGGATGGCGGGTTCCCACCTTTCATGCCCAAAATTTGGGACCGCCTCCCACCGCCCACCCAAATTTCCCCAGAGGGGCCTCTTGCCTGCCCATGCCCCCGATCACCTGGGGCAAAACTGTCTCTCTGCACGGGCCCGGGGGTTTTGGGAGCACCACTTGTTTCAGCGCTTCCTACAACCCTTGTGCATCGCCCGAGCGGCGGCGGTGTTCCGGGGCCAGGCTGTGATATGGTCGGTGGTGATTCTGTCGGAGGGTTTGTGAAGATCCCAATCTTTTGCCCCGGGTCTTCGAGCATCGCATGTTTGGGGGAGAAACCCATGGTACTGTGCCCCTATTGTTTTAGGCCCCATCAGCTCGGGCAGGTATGGCCACTGCTTCTGGTGTCTCTAAGTCTGCAGCATCTGGATAAGGGTGGGGTTTTTTTTTAAACCACTCACATCCGTTCCCCTGGGGGGGATATTTACGGGTTGTAGGAACGATCAATCCCATAAAATGGTAATTTTGCCCCAATATACCCCCTTTGAAAAAAATCCCCTTGGTGGGAAATGTTTTTTTTGTGGGCCCCCAAAAACACCTGTTAAAGGCTTGCAGACGCCCCCAGGCAGATCTGCAGTTGATCCTGGGGTACAGCCAGGCTACTTGTGAAATGATCCTATGCCAAAAGTAGAATGCCAGAGGCAGATCCCCAAATTGCACTGTCAATCATCGGAGTCTAGGGGCGCAGTGTTGGATGGTCTGAACGGGGCCGTGTTCGTTCTCTTACTAACCACGGGTTTCGCACTTGAGGCAGCTTCAGACCCCATGCTTAACAGTGGGGGCAGTAACCTGTTGAGGCCATTTATAGGTTTTTTTCCTCCAAAATGGGCACCTTTTTCTCTGGGTTTCCCCGAGCAGCCCTGGTCCTAATGACATGGGGTAAAAAAATCTGTTGTTGGGTGCGCAACTTGTTTGTAAGTAGACGGTGGCCAGGAGGCCCCTGGGAAACACTCAGCTTATCCCACTGCCTTAACGTTTTTTGCCCTTCCTGGTCAGTGGGCTGCTCGTGGTGGGGCCAAACCCGGGGGCCCCCAAACCCCCCCCCTTATTTCTGTAAATCTGGGCAACCACCCTGGCCCTCTCCCCAAATCACCCACTGTCTTTCCAACACCATTGGATCCCAGACGCACCCCACTTGAGTGTGCCCACCCTGGAACACAGGGAACTGGCTAAAGTCGGAAAATTTCAGTGCCCTCCAACTCCTTCAACGCTGGGGGATGGTAGTCTGAAAGGGGGCCCCGAAGAGGGACGGCATTCCCGTTTTCCTCCTGCCCGGAACTTAAGGGGCGGAATTATATTTTGAGAGTGGGGCACCCATCTCTGCTCGGGGCCCAAGTTGCATTCCCCCAAATGCGCCAATGGGTTTTTGTGGTCTGACGTCACCTCTGCCCCCTGGGGTATTTGGGTGAACTTTAAATCGGGCCAACCCCGGGGCCAACTTTCCCAAAAACTTAAAGGGTTAATTGTCAGGTTTGCGCCCCGATCCCGAAAGGGCCCAAAAACTGGCACGGGGCAATTATCTCTCTCGCCCCTTTTGGGACGGGGACAGACACCCCCCAACCCCATGCAGGATACCGTCAGTAACAAAGAAAGGGGGTGTCGACCGCGCTAGGCCAAAATTGGAGCATGGTCTTCCTCTTTCCCGCTTCAAAAGCCTTTGCCCCGGGGAGGCCCCCATAATAGGGCGATTTTTGGGCCCCCCAGCGTACCCCTAAGTGCTCTTTTAAAAGGGGCCTGTCGATGAGCGAAAGGGTATAACCTTCGGTAATCCCCGGCCAGCCCTGGGAATGCCCGCACCTCTCGAGTGTACACGGCCAAGGGCCAGTTTCGGAATCCCTCCCCCTTTAGGGGGGCGGCGGGGCCCCCTTTCCGAAGTGACCACATGCCCAAAAGTATCTATTCGCTTGAAAGAGCGGCATTTTTTTGGGCTTGATTTAAAGCCCTGGTCCGTAGTCGTTCCAGAACCTGCCGCAGTTTCTAAAGATGGTCATAAGAATTCCGTACACCCTACATCGTCCGGTGATCAGCATGACTCAAGTTAGGATCCCCAGACAATGCCCCTCACCCGCTGGAATGCCTGGGGCTTTTGGAAAGCCCAAAGGCATCGGTTGAACTGTAGGTCCCATAGGCAGAATGAAAGCTGTTTCCCCTTCCTTCTCAGCCATTCTCGCCACTGCCAGTATCGCTGGCAGGTCGAGGGCCGAAAAAAAAACTTTGAGGCCTAGAGCAGACAGCGACTCTTAATCCTGGGTGGGGTAAGGTCACGAATGGTTGGGCATTTGTTTCCTGTAGTCTACGCAGAACCTGAGACTCCCTCTTTTTTTTGCACCAAAACCAGGGGCGGCCCAGGGGGCTTTGCTCTCTTTTTCACCCGTTTCTCCCCGATGCTGGCCACCATGTCTTTTTACTTCCCGGTAATTTTGGGTGGGGGTTTGTCGGGGCCTTCTTGGGGGCGGGGATCGCCGTGGGGATTTCTCCTTGATGGGGAGAAGCACCCCGAAATTTCTTTATGTCTCGAGAAGCCTCTGGAATTCCAAGAGGGTATTTTTCCGGGTTGTTGTTGCCCTGGAGTCGGGGCCGCGGTCAATTCCCATCTGAGCCATTCAATCGGCCTTCCATTTTTACCATCGGGGGCTCACCCCTTTTGGAGCCAATGCTAGGTCCAGGCTGACCTTGTCGGGCCATAGCGTGACTCTCTCGCCGGGAGATATCTTCTCCGGAAATGGACTTAGCTTGAGGGTTTCGAGGAATGGTCAAACTCTCTGTCATGACGTTGGGCATCTCACGGGTACACATCCCCCTCCCAGTGACAAGGGCCGAGCTAACCGTGGTCGGTTCTTTTTCTTCTGTGAGGTGGTTCAACCCAAGGGCTTCCAGCCCATTCAAATTCCGTCTGGCTTCCCCCCGGAGCATCAATATTTTTTCATTCGTGGCGGGTCTTGATCGGGGGCTTTTCGCTGAACCTTTACGTGTCAATGGGGCGAGGATGTGGGGCTCTTCGCAGACTGAAGTCTCACCTTGTCTAGGCCCCTTTTGAGTGGGCCGGTGCATGGGAGCCGCTGCCAATTTTTTGGCCCTTTTGGGATAGAGGTGGTGTCCAGGTCTCGAAGCCGTTCATGCCCCGGATCACATTATTTCCCCCCTTTGGGTGGGTGATCCCCAGCACAAATCCCTTTTTGCCAATTTTTTTGTCCAATGTTTGACCCGATCCCAACTATCCCCTTTACATCCAGTCCCGGGTTTGGTGCTGTCGCTTAATGAACTGCCATCTTTTGGTCCATCTGTGCCAAAGTGTCTCTCAAAGAATCAAGGGATTGGGTTTAAATCTGCCCAGTATCAACTGACGGGCAC
Source organism: Phyllomedusa bahiana (assembly GCA_025379985.1). Classification (NCBI taxonomy): domain Eukaryota; kingdom Metazoa; phylum Chordata; class Amphibia; order Anura; family Hylidae; genus Phyllomedusa; species Phyllomedusa bahiana. The sequence continues at coordinate 14,495 of JAODAL010027157.1, read as the reverse complement.
CTTTCTGCCTTCTAGCTTGCTTCCATAAAAGGACTACTGGGGTAAAAAATCTATCCCCAGATGGGCTTTGATTTTTTTTGCCCCCCCACGCGCCCAGTACTGCGCGTCGGTAGTTTTAACCCGGCTCAACCTTACAGTTCCAAAAACTCTTGGCAATGTGGCCCTACTGTGGCAAACCAGGAGGGGTCCCCTAGACCTCTGCACAAATTTTGGACACTTTTGGGAAGGCCCCGCTGGGGGCCCGTTTGTAAGGGGGGACTGCAGGAAGCGCTTGTCTCTGGAGCTTTTTAGCGTTCTGCCTTTCTGGGAAATTCCAGCCGGTTCTCTAATCTGTCGCAATGCCCGGACCAATCCCTCAACGACCTGTTCCTCTGGTCCTCTACTTGCTTGGGGATACTCACAGCTTTACCCTTTTGGGGATGGGTTCCCCCTCCCTTTCTACGGGGCTAAGTAAAACTATAGAATTTAGGTCGGCCGCATTCTTGTCATTCTTGCAAATTTTTCTTAAGGATTTTTATGCAAATCCAACTGAACTGGGCTTTAGAGCTTATCCCTTTTTGGGAAAGCCCCCCATAGCCGGGGGCTCGTCGCCTTATTCTTCAATGTTTCGTAGGGCATTGGGTATTGCATAAGGGTCTCGCCCTTCTTTCGGCCGGTTAAAGAAGCAAACTTCGTGGTGCACCCCTTTGGAACCCCCTTTGGGGCCCCTTTCCCAAAAGCGAGAATATTTTCTTCAGGGGTCCCTTTCAGACTTGGGCCCCCATTTCTGTCCACTAACGTCCCCCCCCAAGGCCCCGGGTATCTCTGCCCCGTTCCCAGCTAGTTCATATTTTAACTGCGTGAAACCCCTTTTGTCCATCTGCAGTTCTGTTTTTTTCCCTCAAATTTGGGAGGGGTTGCAATAGTGGCCCCCAAAGGAATAAAATCATTTGGGGGGCACTTAGGGGCCCTTTTGCTTGAATCTGGGCCGGCGCCATTTACGCCGGGGGAAGTCTCCCCGCCCGAGCCCCCTCCTAACGATCGCGTTCCCGCAACGACTATGCCAAGTTTGTAAGCCGAGTACCCAGGGGGTTTATCGGAATAAGCGAAGTCACAGACAAAGAACCGACTCCCAACACCGTTCAAAAACGGTTTTGTTTTACTGAAATTTTCTGAAACAAATGGTGAATAGCCCCCCAAAAACAAATTTACAAATAGTTTTCCTGGGCCCCTTGCTGACGCACGCCCCCAGAAGTGTTCTCTTTGGATGCCTGGTAACTTTACCTAAGTGGGTTAAGAAAAGGCCCAAAAACCCTAACCTTTTAATAGTAAGCACCCAAAGGAAAGATCGTGTGAGGTGGGGGGTTTTCGGGGTCGTGGTGGCACAGCAGTTCACAGCTTATTGGGGTTTACCCCCTTCCCTCCCCAAAAAACACATGGACCGTTTCAAGTAGATAAGGTGTGATATCAAAAAGTCCCAAATCCTGAACAGGAGGATGTATTTGGGAAACCCTTCTTTGGCCTGTAATGGCCTAAAATAAAATAAACTAATTCAGGCCTTCTCACGTTCTGAGTCGTTGGGTGCACGTTCCCCGGGGGTACCTTTAAAGATGGCCCGGGGGGTTCCCGTCCTCCGGTGCGATCCTTGTGGTGGAAAATGGAGGTCGCTGCGGGCAGTCCTCTCATCTTGGAGTTGTCCCTTTTTGTCCAGGAGTTCTCTCTCTCTCTTGCTGGCGTCTGTATAGCAGTCGGTTTTCCTTGTCTCTGGAACAATTGAATCTGGGTTCTTTATAGCCTCAGTTACTTTTCTGTCTGTTTTTCCCCATTTTTCTCGAGCTTTTCCCCAAAATGGCTGGTTCCGGTGCCAGTTTATACTGTCCCCCATTTGATATCCTGGAAAAAAGGGGGATGCGGGGTTTTTTTGGCCAAAAAGTAGAATAAAAGAAAAATTTCACAACTGTCTGTTTGGGGTTTTTTGGAAAACACAGTGAGGCTGGACCACTATCCCACACCCCACATAAATTAACCTCCATTTTCCACCTGTGTAAAAATGTGTTGTGTTTTCTAAAGCATTTTTGGGTGGAATTTTTTTCACATTACAAAGCATGTGTTCAAAGAGGAATCATTAAATCACACGACTTCTAAATACTCATGTACTGAAAACATATTGTTTGAAAAAAATTTTTTAAAACACCCCAAAAACTGCATAAATGAATGAAATATCAAACAGTTTTTGAGGCTTTATTTTTATTCCAAAACACACAATCAAAGTGTGTGTAAGAAAAAATCTTACTTTTGTAAAATTTACTTATTTAATCTTTAGAAAATGGGAAAAGAAAGGAACCCCTTTCTAGTGTGAAAAGAGGAGTAAACCCCTTATTTGTTTTTGTCTCATGGTAAAAAGAAAGTTGAAACATTTTCAATGCCACACTGCAATTAATAGAAGGTACAGTAAATACATCCAGTTGTCTGCAGTCATATAGATGAGGGGTTTTAATTATATTTTCTTGTAGGGTGATCAAGGAAAACCTGGGAACAGCTATGCAGGTACAAGGGGCTTACAGGTAAGATGCATTGGTAAAGGTCATCAATAGGATGTTTTACTCAAGAAGTGTTTACTGTATGCAACAGTTATGAAAACTAAAGCACAGTACAAAATTATAATCAGGGAATTAAGCAGTAGTTACAATACAGACACCTGAAGAAGCAACTATGGAGAGGGATTATGTGATTTTGTTTTTTTTTGTTTTTTGTTTTTTTTTTTTGGGGGGGGGGAGGGTTGGCCCACTAGGTCCACCTAATGGTGAATGTAAGTAATATATGCCTTAATAGGATAATTTTGGCTCATTTTTATTTGCAGAATCCCACCCCACACAAGTCATTATCTGTCCTCAACAGCAGTATTTCTGTCGTCTGCTGCAATCTTGCTGGTGTATTTTGTGTGTCATGTGTACTATATACACTTGAAATGCTACTATATATATATATATATATATAATATAGCAACAAACTCCCAGTTGTATTCTTCTGGACAATCTGCTAGTAGTATAATGTTATACCGTGTTAGCCATAGAAAGCAGTAGAAGATTGAAGAAATCAGGTGATACCTTGTAGAGGCTAACTGAGTATATTTGATGGTGAGCTTTCGAGAGTACTAGCTCCCTTCTTCAGAAATGATGTTATACAGGAAACTGGAAAATTTACAGACTTTTTATACACATAATACAGGGTCTTCAAAAAATCTTAAGATCTTGAAAAAAAAACAAAATGCATTAAGTAGAGCAGTTATTTATAACAGGTCAAGAAAAAAACAATCTGGAAACTTGCAGGGGGGTGACAGAGGGATCAGTAATTCTTGCTCTTATCTGTTAGCTATCAGGTCGTGATTTGTGGCCCTCACAGTTCGCACATAGTGTGACATGAAACTGGCATGAATATTAAATCCATTTTGCAGAGTTTGGAATTTTTGCATTAGGTTATATTCCCACTCCTTCCTCTCCCTCTGCGTCTTAAAATGTCCCATTAAAATCACAACCTGCAATTCTTCGATAGAGTGGTCTTCTCTGGAGAAATGTGCGGCCACTGGGAGATCAGTTCTGCTGTTGGGGCCTTCAGGGCACTCTGGACAATAAGACCACAGGTTTGGTAGTAGCCAAAAGGAAAGGAGAGGAGGGACTGGGAATATTTCTTTAAGTCTGTTGTCCCTATGTAGCACAAGTTGGAGTTCCTTGGCAATCCTTCGTAGCAACTCCAGCTGTGGTTGTAGGTGACCAACTAGGGGCACTCGGACTTCATTGTGAACAATAGAAATATTCCCAGTCACAACTATAACTAGAGATTATATATATATATATATATATATAATATATATATATATATTATATATATATATATCTATATCATTATATATATGAATATATATAATATTATATAAATATATATATACTCTAGTTATAGTTGTGACTGGGAAATTTTATCCCTTGCTGATTTTGCATGTGTGCCCACTGACAAAGACATGAACAGTCTATAGTTTTAAGAATAGGTTAATTTCCCCATTTAGAGATAGAATATCCAAAATAAAATCCAAAAAATCAAATTGTATAAATTATATAAATTTATTTACATTTTGCTGAGAGAAATAAGTATTTGATCCCCTACCAACCATTAAGAGTTCTGACTCCAACAGACCAGTTAGACGCTCCTAATCAACTCGTTACCTGCATTGAAGACAGCTGTCTTAACTAGTCATCTTTATAAAAGACTCCTATCCAAAGACTCAATTAATCAGTCAGACTCTAACCTCTACAACATGGGCAAGACCGAAGAACTTTCTAAGGATGTCAAGGACAAGATCATAGACCTGCACAAAGCTGGAATGGGCTACAAAACCATAAGTAAGACTTTGGGTGAGAAGGAGACAACTATTTGTGCAATAGTAAGAAAATGGAAGAAATACATAATGACTGTCAATCGACATCGATCTGGGCACCATGCAAAATCTCACCTCGTAGGGTATCCTTGATCATGAAGAAGGTGAGAGATCAGACTAAAACTACACGGGGGGAACTTGTTAATGATCTCAAGACAGCTGGGACCAGAGTCACCAAGAAAACCATTGGTAACACATTATGCTATAAAGGGTTAAAATCCTGCAGTGCCCGCAAGGTCCCCCTGCTCAAGAAGTCACATGTGCAGGCCCGTCTGAATTTCGCCAATGAACACCTGGATGATTCTGTGAGTGATTGGGAGAAGGTGTTGTGGTCAGATGAGACAAAAATTGAGCTCTTTGGCATTAAGTCAACTCACCATATTTGTGGAAGAGAAATGCTGCCTATGACCTAAAGAACACCGTCCCCACTGTTTCCCCAGAAGGTGAAACATTATGTTTTTGGGGGTATTTCTCTACTAAGAGCACAGGACTACTTCACCACATCAGTGGGAGAATGGATGGAGCCATGTACCATAAAATTATGAATGCCAACTTACAGCACGACAATGACGCAAAACATACAGCCAAGGCAACAAAGGAGTCGCTCAAAAAAGAAGAATATTAAGGTCATGTAGTGGCCTAGCTAGTCTCCGGACCATAATCCCATAGAAAACTTATGGATGGAGTTGACGCTCCAAGTTGCCAAGTGACAGCCTCAAAATCTTAATGATTTAGAGATGATCTGCGAAGAGGAGTGGACCAAAATTCCTTCTGACATGTGCACAAACCTCATCATCAACTACAAAAAATGGCTGACTGCTGTGCTTGCCAACAAGGGTTTTGCCACCAAGTATTAAGTCTTGTTTGACAAAGGGATCAAATACTTATTTCTCACTGCAGAATGCAAATAAATTTATATAATTTATACAATGTGATTTTTTGGATTTTATTTTAGATACTCAACTCTCATTGTTAAAATTAACCTACCCTTAACATTATAGACTGTTCATATCTTTGTCAGTGGGCAAATTTACACAATCAGCAAGTGATCAAATAATTATTTCCTTCACTATATATGTTAAATATATAGCCACCTCTTCAACTCATCACCTCCCCTTTGGACTCTTGAACGTATCAGACATTTTTATGGTATATCTTGTGTATATGCCATGTCTATCAAAATGAAATCTAGAGGACAGAGACAAGGCATATTTGTGTCCTGATGGCTGGGGGCAGCATACTTAGTGTAACGCCAAAGATGTACATTAAAGTAAATATCAAGGACGACATGCATGAATGGGGCTGCACCATTAGTCTGGCATCTTTTCAGCCCAATATCTAGGTCAGCCCCATTCTCTATAGTTTAAAGTCGCTCGTACACCAATATCAGGCACATTACAGAGCGCCTATGGCACATTGTAATGCACCTGATTTTGGAGGCATGCAGGAGGCGGGGAGCACTAAAACCGTACGAAGCTATAGATTTATAGCTTAGTGAGCTTTCCAGCTCCTTTCCCATAATGCCTTGTGATATGCAGATGCTGAGTAGTGGGCTAAAAGGCAAAACAAAACACTACACACCTTAACTGGTGCTCTCCATAAGGAGAGATGTTCCCCTCCTCATAGCTTAGTTACGGCAATTCTAGGCGCATTACTGCTGGAACAGGTAAACCACTTTTAAAGTGGTTTACCTAAGCCAGAAATGTCATACAAGTGCTAGAATGCGCCTGATTTATGACCCGCAGTAGAGCAGGTTCATAAATCACATAAATTCTATACTAATATAATGCGCATAAAAAATGCCAAAAATAATACATATTGCCCTAAGGGTATGAATCAGAAATATGATGGAAGCCCTGATGGTTCATTTTAGTGACTACTTCTCGTTAGCATAACAAAAAACGATGAGTACATGGCCACTAAGAACTACATATTTCATTGTTATGGATGATATTAATACTGTTTGTGTGCTTTAGAAGTTACCTACTTGTCACTAAACTGCTGTTGTATTAACTACTATCCTTGGCAGCTCACAGTTTAGACAACTTGTTTCAGTTATTTATTGTTTAGCTCTCATGCCCCAAAACATATTATTTGATGTGTTTTGTAAAACTGGCTCATTCCTCTCATTGTAAATACTGTAAAGGGAGATGTGGAAGATCTTTAAATCACATGCACATGAGTAACTGTCTTTTCTGAGTTCAACAAGTTATGTGAACAAGATGTAAATTGTATTTTGGCGACCTGCAGACCCCTGGGGCCTGACCTGCTCATAAAGCTTATTTTTAAACTTCCTATTACAATACATATTCCCAGTGAAAGTACTTGTGCAATATTTTCAAAGTCTATAGTAACAGTAGACATGTACTGTACGACTAAGGGCTACGACTAAGGGCACGGACGTGCCAGAAACGCATCAGTACTTTCTGAGGATGTCTTTTTTTGTTTCTCTATGTTGCCTCTGAAAGGTTTTATTTATCTACGGATGTAAAATAAATTGTGATTTTTTATTATTACATTTTAGCTGTCTTGCAATCCGCTGTCCCAGTTTTTGGAAATTATTATGTACTGTACATGTACATGTATAGTATTGTAGACATGCCCACTATCTAAACTGCAGTGCTATTGCCACACAGTACTGGAGTTGTACACTATGGGGGACATGTATGAAGATCGGCGTGCCGAAGCGCCTGTTTTCACATTTTTTGCCGTGAAAACTGCGCCTGATGTATGTCGGTGCCCAGGGCCGGACTGGGAATAAAAATCAGCCCTGGCACTAAGCCCCGCCAGCCCACATACAATATCCGCTTACAAAATGTCCCTTGTTCTCGCACCTCACCACTTTCTAAAATAAACTACAGTATAAAGGTGCTTTCACACGGAGAATTTTTGGTGCATTTTTGATGGTTTTTTGGTGAGCAGCAGAGCAGTTAATGCTGTACATTTCTGCACAAAAAACGCATTAAAAATGCACCAAAACCGCTCTGTGTGAGAGCAGCCTACACACAAGCAAGAAAGAAACAGTGGTGCAGAGAAAGGTGTGCGCTTTACAATCCGGGACAAGCCCACACTGACACTACATAAGCACCAACATAACCTACAACCCCACCAATCAGATAACCAGTAGTCAGGTCACCATCACATGAATACAGCACTGATAGAAGTAAAATGACCCCTGACAGCAGGGACTCACAGGAGACGTCATCTCTTATGGGAGTTGTCTTCTTCTTCTTTTGTTCTCCTTCTGGCCCAAACCTCCATGATGTCTTCCCTGATGAGTTGTTCCCTTCCATTTCTTTCTCTGTGCAGTACAGCATGCAGTGTCCTCTTCTAGTGGTCACTACAAGTCCCTGTAGAATTTACAACAAATACATCTTAGACTCCTCTCTCTTCCAGCACTTTCCTATCAATTCCCCAAACAGCATATGTTAGACCCTAAAAATTTGAAATTAAAAAATGTCAGATAAGTGGCATGTAAATAGGTAGACCCCCACTGGGTAGGTAAACAAGGCCTTCCTCCATTAATTTGGTAGGTAGACAGGGCCACCCCCAGTAACTAGCCAGGTAGCTGGGGCTGCCCCCAGTAACTAGCCAGGTAGCTGGGGCTGCCCCCAGTAACTAGCCAGGTAGCTGGGGCTGCCCCCAGCAACTAGCCAGGTAGCTGGGGCTGCCCCCAGCAACTAGCCCGGTAGCTGGGGCTGCCCCCAGTCATTATCCATGTAGCTGGGACTGCCCCCAGTAACAAGCCAGTTAGCTGGGGCTGCCCCCAGTAACAAGCCAGTTAGCTAGGGCTGACCCCAGTAATTAGCCTGTTAGCTAGGGCTGCCCTCAGTAATTAGCCAGGTAGGGCCAGGGGCAGTAATTAGCCAGGTAGGACCAGTAATTAACCAGGCAGGGCCATTATGTAGGCAAGCAGGACCAGTATATAGCCAGGCAGGACCAGAATATAGGTAGGTAGGGCCACTATGTAGCCAGGCAGGGCCAGTATATAGGCAGACAGGGCCACTTATAGGTAGGCAGGGACAGTATATAGGCAGGCAGGGACAGTACATAGGTAGGCAGGGCCAGTATATAAGTAAGCAGGGCCAATATATAGGCAGACAGGGCCACTTATAGGTAGGCAGGGCAGTATATAGGCAGGCAGGGCAGTATATAGCCAGGCAGGGCCATTATATGGGCAGGCAGGGCTTATATATAGGTAGGTAGGGGCAGTATATAGGTAGACAGGCAGGGCAGTATATAGGTATGCAGCCTGGGCAGTATGGGGCAGTATATAGCCAGGCAGGGCAGTATGGGGCAGTATATAACCAGGCAGGGCAGTATGGGGCAGTATATAGCCAGGCAGGGCAGTATGGGGCAGTATATAACCAGGCAGGGCAGTATGGGGCAGTATATAGCCAGGCAGGGCAGTATGGGGCAGTATATAGGTATGCAGGCAGGGCAGTATATAGTCAGGCAGGGCAGTATATAGGTATGCAGGCAGGGCAGTATGGGGCAGTATATAGGTATGCAGGCAGAGCAGTATAAAGCCAGGCAGGGCAGTATGGGGCAGTATATAACCAGGCAGGGCAGTATGGGGCAGTATATAGCCAGGCAGGGCAGTATGGGGCAGTATATAGCCAGGCAGGGCAGTATGGGGCAGTATATAACCAGGCAGGGCAGTATGGGGCAGTATATAGCCAGGCAGGGCAGTATGGGGCAGTATATAACCAGGCAGGGCAGTATATAGTCAGGCAGGGCAGTATATAGGTATGCAGGCAGGGCAGTATGGGGCAGTATATAGGTATGCAGGCAGGGCAGTATATAGCCAGGCAGGGCAGTATGGGGCAGTATATAACCAGGCAGGGCAGTATGGGGCAGTATATAGCCAGGCAGGGCAGTATGGGGCAGTATATAACCAGGCAGGGCAGTATGGGGCAGTATATAGCCAGGCAGGGCAGTATGGGGCAGTATATAACCAGGCAGGGCAGTATGGGGCAGTATATAGGTATGCAGGCAGGGCAGTATATAGCCAGGCAGGGCAGTATGGGGCAGTATATAACCAGGCAGGGCAGTATGGGGCAGTATATAGCCAGGCAGGGCAGTATGGGGCAGTATATAACCAGGCAGGGCAGTATGGGGCAGTATATAGCCAGGGAGGGCAGTATGGGGCAGTATAAAGGTATGCAGGCAGGGCAGTATATAGGTATGCAGGCAGGGCAGTATATAGCCAGGCAGGGCAGTATGAGGCAATGTATAGGTATGCAGGCAGGGCAGTATGGGGCAGTATATAGCCAGGCAGGGCAGTATGGGGCAGTATATAGCCAGGCAGGGCAGTTTGGGGCAGTATATAGCCAGGCAGGGCAGTATGAGGCTATGTATAGGTATGCAGGCAGGGCAGTATGGGGCAGTATATAGCCAGGCAGGGCAGTTTGGGGCAGTAGATAGCCAGGCAGGGGAGTTTTGGGCAGTATAGAGCCAGGCAGGGCAGTATGGGGCAGTATATAGCCAGGCAGGGCAGTATGGGGCATTATATAGGTATGCAGGCAGGGCTAGTAGTTTTAAAAAAAAATAATAAAACCAAAACATACCTGATGTCTCTGCTTCCTCTTCTCTTCTCTCATTGTCCGGAGCGCCGATGGCAGCAGAGCGCAGGACGCGGAGCAGGCGCGCGATGACGTCATCACATTGCGCGCCTGCCCCGCTGCCTCATGGGAGCTGAACAGACAGGATCAGTAGATCCCAGCTGTTCAGCCTCGGCTGCTGCTTGCGCTGCGCGGTGCAGGCGGCGGCCGTGATGGCTGCATGGCTGGGTCGGTGACCCGGCCGTACAGCGAGGCGGGCCTATCGGCCCCCTGCCACAGGGGTCCGGTCGCAGATGCGACCATTGCGGCCCCTGTGCGTGCGCCGGCACTCGGGGCCCGCCGGGGGGAAACACCAGCCCCCTCGGCGGGTGCTCCGAGCCGGCCCTGCGGCCCGGACCCCAGCGGCCCGCCGGGCAAATGCCTGGTTTGCCCTATGGGCAGTCCGGGCCTGTCGGTGCCGGTGGCGCTCATAAATGTGGGGCAAGCTTCAACGCCTACGGCAGAGAGACCACTTTAAAGTAAGTCTGCCTGCCGGAGCTGTAGTGCGCCTCAATTTGCCGACCGGCATTCATACGTGCGTCGGAGTTTTCGAATGTGATGCGTCCCACCCTAGAATGCCCACAGCACGCCCCTTCAATTTAGGCGCATTCGAAAGTGGCGAACAGCACATTTGGTGCGTCCGACAGCAGAGCCGGCACAGTGAGGTGCATTATACACCTGAAAATGTGTGAAAGCTCCGATCATACATGTCCTCCTATGTGTTACATACTGGATTAAAAAAAAAACAATAGCATCAATTAAAATCATATGAATTCTTTGGTCAAATGACATTAAGGATAGTTTCATACGTGGCTATTTTTGTAAAAATGCCACTGTATTCTAACGGAATGAGGGGAAAAAAGAAGGCCTTAGACTGTGTCTAGAAGGTGGTTTTTGGTGCAGATTTGCACTAAAAACCGAAGTCGGTTTTCAGAATTGCCATTGGCACCGTACATTGAATGTACGGGAATCCGACGGCAATCCGACATGTTTTAAAATCCGACAGAATCCAGCAGATTTTCGATCGATTCTGAATCTGCCGAAAATCTGACCAAAAACCAGTGCTGTGTAGACATAGCTTTATTCTTTTCCTTCCTGCTGGATCGCCATCTGGTTTTGCTGCCACTGCGGTTTTGTTGCAGTTTTTTTAGCCACACCTGTAAATAGGTGATCGGTTTCTTTTTGGCAATTTAGGGTAAAAAAAAACCTTATTTCCCTTACCATAAACACTTAACATGTGATTGAACCTTGATTGAAAGGTTTTGTGAATAAGCTGCATCTAAATGCTTGTTTGCAATGTTTAGCATTCAGTGACGTCTGGATATGTTCACACAACATATTTGCGGGCATACTTCGGCACGTAATTGCGAAGCAATGCACCCGATGTATGCCCTGCCAATACGGTAAAATCATAGCACTCATTGCTATGTCATGTCACTTCTTTCAGGTGCTTATGCGCCAAGAAAGTGAAGGTGACTGGGAGGTGGGCTGCAGAGCAGTTGGCCAGCTTATACTTTCAACAGCAGGCGTATAGCATCGTTCACAGGTATGCGCCATAATTAGAGATGGGCGTATTGATTCTAATGAAGTGGAATTCGTTTAGAATTTCAGGAAAACTTCGATTCTGAACGAAGTCGAAGTTTGGGGTGATTCGCGGGAACGATGCGTGCTTTTGATTGATAAAATGGCTGCGAGCACATGGTGTTACATGGGGCAAAGAACTCTGGGAGGAAGAAGGGCATAGCCTACAGACATGTGCAGAGATGAAGCCAATCAGAGACCGGTGGGATTCTGTGACGTCACCGCACCATAAAAGTCCGGGAGCGACGCTGGGAGCTCATACCGCTCTCACGTAACAAATTAGGGAAGGTGCTGCCTGCGGCTGCTTATATATCCCCTACTAAAAAACTCACTTTTACAAGAATTTTGGGGATGTCACAGCTTGTCTCAGAGACTGCTTCTCTTATGTTCTAATTCTGATTTTTGGGGTTTTGGAACTAAAGTCCAGTGTGCTCCAATGCAGCTGCATATACATTTTAATGCTACTTGCTCATTCTTCAGCACATTGAATATCCAAGGGTTATCTAAGCCTGTTCCTGTTGTATTCATTTAAAGAAACAGCGTTTTTTACAATTCAAATACCACTTTTTTTTTGGGTTTTGCTCATTTCTTTTGCGCAGTTTAGATCCAAGGGTTAACTAAGCGTTGTTCTGCTGTTTTTGGTCACTAAAGAAACGTTTTTTTCACCGCCAAAGAACAATTTTTGCCTGTAGCATAATTCATAACCGAAGGTTAATTACAAGTTTTTCTGTTGTTCTGAACCGTAAAATACATGCCATTGTAACACACAACAAAGCAGGTAATTTTTGGTTGCTCATTTTTTTGAGCAATTTTGATCCAGGGCTTAATTAAGCGTTGTTCTGCTGTTGTGGTCACTAAAAGAAACGTTCTTTTTCACTGCCAAAGAAGCAATTTTGCTTGTAGCATAATTCATATCTGAAGGTTAATAAAGCCTGTTTGTGCTTTTATATTCAGTAAAACACACAGTGTTTTTATACGGCACATACAAGTAAATTTTTCCTGGCCATTTGTGGAGCGCAATTTATATCCAAGGGTTAACCAAGCTTGTTACTGGGTTCATTTGGAGTCAAATACAGAGTGTGTATTTATCATATACAGATATCTTCATCAAATAGTGTCTGTACATTTTAGAACAAGCAGTATGTCAGGCAGAGAGGTGGCAGGCTCTTCACCTGCAGTGGCGTGGCACAAACATTCCTGGAGCAGGCCCAGGTCGCAGCACAGCAAGGGGACGACGCAGCAGGGGTCACTCGGTGAGGCCAGAACTGCCGCTGTCATCTAGCGGCCGTGTGTTGTTCAGCAACCCAATGGTTTCTTGATTTGGGTTTACTAGGTCATCCACATCCTCCCAGATGACAACTGACAACCCCAGCCAAGAGTCGGTTGGAACATCAGACACAACCCTTAGCTGGCATGGCCCAGGAGCGGGTCAGTGGCCCTCACCTGTCCTCAACCCGCCTCTGTCCCATCCGATTCCCTCAGCCGGAAATCTACTATGTGATCTGGGCTCAGCGCCACTAGATAGCGAGGATGAACAATTTGAGGAGGGCAGTCAGCAGCTACTTGGCAGCGAAGAAATGGGGCAAATATCCCCTGCTTCTTGCAGTAGGCGGCAAAGTATAGATGTGGAGAGTGGCATGGGAGGTCTAGTTGTGATGAGGACAGCAGTGACGATGAAACACAAATAGATGATGATGTAGCCGACCGCACTTGGGAGCCGGGTGAAGCAAGGGCTTCATCATCGTCAGGAGAAGAGGGCATCAGCTTGCGCGTCAGGCAGCGGCGCAGCCAGCAAGTGGGTTGTGTGGCCGTGAGTCAGCAAGGTAGCAGCAGTGTAAGGTCGGGAGCCAAGCGGCCACGGGGTAGAAAACCCGCTTCGCGGGTCCAAGAAATTAGCGGCACAGGGGCTCAGCGAGGCAGAGGTGGTAGTATTCACTCAGTGCGGAGCGTTGGAGGTAAAATCAGATGCTCGGCGGTGTGGCAGTTCTTTGCTAAGACACCAGAGGAGCCAAATATGGGTATATGTAGAATCTGTGGGCAGAAAGTGAATTGTGGCCAGGGAGCTAACGGTGGCACCACGGCCCTGCGTCAACACATGCAGGGTTTACCATCCGGTGGCCTGGGAGAAACGTGGCTCAGATGTGGCGGTCCATCCTGCCGCCGCCAGCACAGCAGCAGCACGCCCATGGCACGCATGCCATTGCAGCCAGTCAAGGCCCCCAACCACCTCTGCAGAAGGGAGCTGTTTCTCTTTGCCATCATCTCCCATTTCCCGATGCCCTGCTCCTTGCTACTCATAGCACCAGCAGTCTTCAGCGAGGCGATTGCAAAGAGATAACAGTAAAGCGTCCAAACCATTCTAAGGTGCAGAAGCTGACCGTCTCCTGTCCCAAATTTTTTGGTACTGCAGTCCCTCCCTTCAAATGGTGACTCTGCACCCTTTAGAGAACTAATGGCTTGTGCCAAGCCAGATGGAGAGCTCCAGGGCCCTAATTTCTTTTCCAAAAAGGCAGTAACCACACTTCATAAATATGTAGAACAGAAGGTGAGCCAGTCCTTGAGCTTATCGGTTTTGTTGCAAGGTGCACGGCAGCGCGGACGTCTGGAGCTGTAACAATGGTCAGGGCCAGTACATGTCCTTTACGGCCCACTGGGTGAATGTGCTTCCTGCCCAGTCACCCCCAACAACTTGGACAGGAGACGCCGCTTTCTCCACGTTGTCAAACTACGGCTCCTGCGCCCCAAAGTCCGCCTCCTCCTCCTCCACCCCACCACCATCTCGCCTCCAAAGTACTGCTCCCATATACCCCCAGTTAGGGGACAGCGGTGTCACCAGTTCTACCTGGGTTGCCCCTTTGGGAAACGAAGTCACACGGGAGGAACTGCCCGCGTTTAAAACTTTA
>JAODAL010027156.1:0-55422 GCA_025379985.1 Phyllomedusa bahiana | reverse complement strand
TTGCAAAACACAGTCACCCTGTCTTTCTGTAATCTGTTTTTGGGGGCCGCCAAAATTACAGGAAGCGCCGAAAAAGGCCGATTTAAAGATGAGCTCAGATTTAAACCCTTAAATTATCGCAGAGGGGGAAAATTCATCACCATAAAAACCTTGCCGATTTCAACTTTGTCGATAAAAATCGCTCCCCCTTTTTGAAAGAAAAACCCTCTTTAACCCTTATTAAAACACAATGGTTTTTTATTTTTTATTAGAAATTTTAGATTACCCCATAACCCAAAGAGCTGTGGTATAGTGCAAAAAGCATTGAAAAAGGATTTTGCTTCCCCCAAAAATGTAAAAGAACATGCATATTGAAATAATATTTATGTTAGTATATGGTTTCCATATCACCTTTCAGCAAATATTACAAGCTTAATATCCTTGGTTTAAAAATTATTATTATTATGCAGATGTTTTACCATAACTATGAGTAGTATTTTACACTTAAAGTGTTTAACAATTTTACACTGTTGAAGGATTTTAATTATATAGTATTTGCTGATGTTATAAGAAAAACATGCTACAACATACTTTGTGTTTTTTTTAGTACCCTTTTCTCATATGCCAAGCTTTCGTTGTCTGGTAACTATTGGCCAGTGATAAAGGCAATTTCATTATTCATGATGCTTGAACAAACTTTATTGCTTTAGCAAATATTTGTTCTACTTAATATGCTCTTCTTATGAAAGAAGAGCATAGTCTAAATGATCAGCTCCATGGCTACCACATACAGTACCAGTTAAAAGTTTGGACACACTTTTCAATCCATGGTTTTGCTTGTTTTTCTACATTGTTGATTCATGTTGAACACTTTAAAACAATGAGGGAACACATATGGAATTATGTAGTGAACAAAGAATGTCTTAAGACAGAATACTTTTATATTTTAGAATTTTAAAATAGACCCCTTTAGCTCTTCAGACTCTTTGCATTCTCTCAGCTTCATGAGGTAGTTACCTGGAACAGTTTTCAATGAACAAGTATGCCTTTGTTAAGAGTTAATTTTGGAAAAATTTTGTTTTTTTTTATTTTTTTTTATGTTCCACCAGCGTGTTGTGCTATACTGACAAAACCACATAATGGCAAGAAACACTTAATGGAAAAAAAAAAAAATGAGTCATTCTCATTTTAAAAGAAAAGAAAGATCATTTTAATCTAAAAAATTTCAAGAATTTCAAAGATATCCTCAAGTGCAGCCGTGAAAACCATCCAATGCTATGATGAAATTAGCTCTATTGAGGAATGCCCCAGGAAAGGAAGACCAAGAGTTGCCTCTGCTGTAGAGGATAAATTCAATAGTAGCTTTATAAACTGCAAATTAACAGCACTTTAAATTAGGTAAAATTTCTCCTTGGGGGGGGGGGGGGCCCCAAAAAAAAAAAAAAAAAAAAAAACTAAAAAAAAAAAAAAAAAAAAGGGGGGTCAGTGTGTAAGGGTTTAATTGCCTTTAGCACCTCTCTCCCAAAAGCCTTTGTTATTTGGAAATACAAGGTGCAAAAGGTGATTAAACCCTCACACACCTACTTGGTGTCTCTCTGCAAGGGGAGATATTACCCCTTCTAAGCCACACTTGCCTCTATGTCAGCCAGTCAGTAAGTTTTACTCTGTACTGAGGAGAGGCAACACCCCAAAAACAGTTTGTCTTTTGATGAACTTTTTCGGGCCCAGGGGCTTCAACCCTTTTTTACATGAAAGGTTAAAGGGCCCCAACAGTAAATTTGAAGATTACTACATTCAATAGGTGGTGCTAGTGAGCTCTTCAGGTTTGTCCCAAAAGCCCTTGTTGTTTGCAAATGGTGTGAGGTGCTAAAGGCAATTAAACCTTCACAAACAGTTTTTTGGACCCTTTCCCCTTGGGAAAAAAAAGGAAAAATTTTTTAACTAATCACCTGAGGATAGTGACCTCCTCCCAAAGCTATAGTGCAATGTCTCACTTTTAAGTTTTTTAAGTAACTAAAAGAAAATTGTGGACAGATCTGTTTCAGTCACTTTGATTTTGGGGTTTTCTTGTGTTTTAAAAAGACTCATTTTTTTCTCCTGGATTTTCTTACTGCAAATTGGTATTTCAGTCAGTGTTTTAGCCCAACATATTTTAAAAAGTATATTTGTGGGAATACCCCCTTGTCTAAAAGGGACCCAAGGGGGTTTACGTATGTAATAAATTTGGAGATCCCCAGTTTCTAGAAAAAATTTGGAAGATAAAAAAATCACATAAAGAAAACCTTTTTTACCCAATCCCTCAAACGTTGCCTACGCCCAAAAGTGCTAAACTGGTTATTTTAAACAAATTTTAACTGTACATAAAATTAAGCCCCAAAAAAATTTTAAAAAAAAAAACAGGGGTTTCCCTTGTGATCTCACTTAAAAATTTATCAAATGTAGAAAAAAGGAAACATGAAAGAAATTCAATCTGCCCCTTAAAAGGCCCCCATCACAATCCCAATTTAAATTTAGTTTACAGTTTGCCCTTCCTTTCTTTGTCATTCTCCTCTGCCCTTGCTTTCAGCCAGGCTTCATTTTGTAGCCTGTGTTTTTCCAACATTTCCATAAGTTCCTACACATAAAAATGCTGCATTGATAAGTACTATACAAACAATTTACTATACAATAACACGCCTGTTTCTAATAATTTATAAAATTTTTTGAAAGTTTTTTGGGTGTTTGATCAAACCCCAAAAAAATTTTTACCTACGGGCTACATGGACAAATGCAGCATTTTCAAACAGGAGTTTCCAACTAACACCCATTAAATATGATTTATCTGCCTCCGTTGCAGGCATCAATATGAATATCTACAGTACTTCCCCAAATTTAACTATGAAAAATTCAGGAACCTTAAAATCCAAAACCCTAAAACCTTTTTTTGCAATTTTTTCAAAAACATTTTTTTGATAATTTCTCTTGTAGCAGATATATGAACCCCAGTAACAGGTAGAACCTGGAGGGACCACAGCTCATGCCCCCTCTTATTTCATATCCGTACTTTCAGTTTTATAATATCTCTTCTCTTTCTAAATTTACCCCTGCTCCCCTGCCCCTTCTGTTAACTGTTAAATTCCCTTTCCCTTACCTTTCTTTCCAACTTTTGGGTGGTCTTCAGGGGGAATTTTTTATTACAGTTTTCTGCCTTGATTGGTTTTTATGGGGCCAAACCCCTTGTTTTACCCTGCACACCCTTCTAATTTGAAAGGGTGGAAAAACCCTTTTCCAAAACCTCGTCAAAAATTTTAATTGAAGAAGAAATTTTTAAAGGGAAGGTTTTGATGCTGTTTTGGGTGCTGAAAAATCAGCGAAAAAAATAACCCTGGAATAACCCTAATAGGCATGCCCCAAAGCTATTCTAAAAGTTTTCCGGTACTTGATAAAGTCCAGTGCATAAAAATACCGGCCCCCGGTTTGTTAAAACCCCCCTGCAGTGGTTTACCAATTGATGGCAAACCTACCATGCAGGAGATTTTACAAACCTTTAAATTTTTTCCCTTTTAAAAAAGTTTCTCTAAAAAATGAAAGGGGGTTTTTTTATTGGGTTTCTTAGGGCAAAAAGGAAAGGGCCTTTTGACAGTTTTTTTAAACATGGGCCCACCATGTTTTCAGATGGGGAAACCCAAAACAGCCCCCCAAAAAGTTAAATAAACCTGCTCCATGTTTCACAGTAGGTTAAATGTTCTTATCTTTTTTTGCATCTGTGAACATAGAGTATTTGAAATTTACAAAAAGTTTCAGTTTTTTTCTCCCTCAGTCCCAAAGTTCATTCTTCAGAAGCTTTGGCTTGTTAAAAGCACTTTTGGTAAATTTTGTCTTTATTTCTTTTTAAATTTGGGTTTTAACAGTGGTTTCTTCCACTTTTACAACGACTGAGACACATGGTGCAATCTGATGTACTTTAACCTTGGAGTTCCACTCTAATCTCCTTGGAACTTGTTCTGGGCTCTTTGGTTACCATTCATATAACCAGCTCTTTAAATTGTCATACATTTTTTTTTTTTTTGCCAATCCTGGGGGGGTTGGGGTACAGTTCCATTTTTTGGGCAATCATTTTTTTTCTAAACCCTCATTTTTTTTTCTAAATTTTAAAACCCAGCTTTCTTTGGGCCATTTTATGTGGTACGACCATGAAAACCAAACAGCACACTGGCTACGTTTTGACCTTTATACAGGAAAACTCCTATAAAAGTTTTAAGGGCACCCGGGGATACTAGGACACTTCCCTTTTGTTTAACATGTCCCTATGGTCCCAAAAAAATTTTCGTCTTTAGTAGTTGACCCCCCATTTTTGTCCAGGGGCCCGGGTTTTAAATTTTTTTTATTTTTTGGTTGAGCCACAATTCAAATGCAATTCCTGGTTTTCATTCAGTACATTTAAATGTATTGTTACTTTTGTCATTTTAAAGTTATTTCAGTAATATTAACAATTTTGTCCATGTGGTATGATACAGGATATCTTATCATATCTACCACTGGAAAAATAAAAGGAAGGGACTTAAAATGGGAGTATAAAGAATGGATAGTACACTCCTGTTGCCGCAGCTTGTATTGTCTGTTGAATTCTTCTTTTTCTTTAAAGAAAGCAGCTCGTTCCTGGGCAAATTTTCCTTTTTCACTAAGACACAGGGTGTTAAAACATTTTATTAAAAGTCCATTACATAGAAAAATATATCTATAAAAAAAATAGTCCAAAGAAAAAAATTTATTAGTTTTATGGCAATTGATTGGTTTACGTCCTATATTTGTCAGAGACCCTTTGCATGATAAGTTGCTTGTGTTGTTGCCCATAGCAACCAATTAATCTTCTGAAATGTTGCACTCAAATGTATCCTAATTTCATATGACCTCCAAGTCATTAGGAGCTGAAATATAGCATCATTAAACAGCAAGTGGGGCGTTATTGTACTTCCCTTCCCTGTCTCTTAATTCACACAGAGATATTTTTCTGTATGAATCCAACAGAAAAATAATGTCATTCTGTATATATCAGGAGCTGGTCACAAACAGAAGAGTGTCTTGAAGGCTTTATGGTTAGTACATTCCGTTTTCCTGTAAAGGGACTAATGTGCTGCCATAAAGGACAACTGTGGAATTTGAGCCTATGGAATATTTTACGTTTCCTCACTTTCCTCATATAAAAAACACAATTTTATAAGCTGGTTTCCTTTAACTAAGCAGCATTTATTCAACATTTTTCAGGTAGGAGATCAGCTACTAAATCAGTTTTCACTGAAACATGACCTGTGCAATAAGAACTATATTTAAATGTAAAGCACTCAGTTGGTAGTTGGTGGAAGTGGAAAGAGTATTGCAACCCATCTAATTAATATAAAGTACCAGGTTGAATTCAGGAAGTTACATTCACTATATAAAAAGACCCACATCGCAAGTTTTTCTCAGCTGAATGCGAAATAAGAATAAACCTTAGATTGTTTTTAGGGTCAATTAGGAATTGACACACATATTATTTATATTTGCCAAATTCCAGAAGAGGAAGAGAGAGGGTGAGACATAGAGAGAGGGAGAGAAAGATTTTTTAAAGCCATTTTTATTACTTTTTGCAAAGTCAGAAGTTTACATTGACTAGGATAACTATGCCATTAAACTATTTGGGGACAACCTTATATGATGTGTCATGTTTTTGGAAGCTTCTTGATAGGTTTATTGACAAAATCTAGTTAATTTGAGAAACACACTCGTGGATGTATATATTTCAACACCAGAACTCATCACACTGATTCTGTGTGTAACATCATCCAAAGGGAATGTAAAAGTAATCACACGCCAAGATATCTGGAAGAGAAATTTATGTGGACTTGCAAAGTCTGTTCAATCCTTGAAGTGAATTTCAGATACCAGAAGGTGCCCCGTTCATCTGTACAAAACAATTTATATCTCAAGTACAAACCACATGGGTTTGTAACCAGTCAACAGTCGCTCTTGAAGGAGGACTGTTTCGTGCTCTTGGTCCACATGTGCATATCAATTCCAGATATGACAAAAGGCAAAAAGTCATTGTGAAGATGCATCGCAATAAAGCTTGATAAGATTGTGTCACTATCTACAGTAAAACGAGTACTGTATCAACATGGCCTGAAATGTCAATCTGCCAGGAATAGGCCATTACTCCAAAAAAACCATATAAAAATCAGATACATTTTTGCATATACACAGGAACAAAGACCTACATTTTTGAAGACATGTCCTGTGGTCTGATTAAACTAAAATTGAACTGTTTGGCCATAATGAGTAGTTGTTGACGACGATTATTATCGGATACAAAGTTGAAATCGGGCACATTGTTTTATGATGATGGGATTAGTTTTAGATGTCATGCGATAATTTAGACGTTAAAATCGTGTGAAGCTTCATCTATTAAGATCGCGCTTTTTCGGCGCTTCCTGTAATATTTTGGGACGTGCAGCAAATCAGAGTACAGAATAGAGCGGGTGAGATGGTGTGTGCGAACGTCATGACTGGGATGTGTTATGGTTGGCGTTTGGATGGAAAAATCCACATGACATCGTTTTTACATGAAACAGGTTTCCTGTTCACGCCTCTAGTGTCTACCTCAGCGTCTCAGAGCAGAAGGACGTCGCGCCGCCTCTCTGCTTGTGTCCAAACAGCTCAGCGAAATTTATTATATTTCTTCCAGAGAAACCTCTATATTAGCTGTGATCCTTACAATTTAGTTTTTGATTAGTGATTGGAAGTTTTTATATAGTTAGTAGATATTTTTTATAAGGAGACATGTCTACAGCTGTAAAGTTCACGTGGGGGTGCGGAGGGGGGGTCCCGGGGCGAACACAGACAAGATCTATAAAGATATGTTAAAGTTCACAAGACTTAGTGTAGACATTTGCAATAAGCTTTATTAGTACAGTTTTCTTAATGAAATAGTTTACTGGATTTTGGGCACAGCCGGAACTTATAGGATACTCTTACATTTTCTAGTAACTGAGGTTCTTTGTTAGATGACGAAAACTCCATTTTATTACAGTATATACATTTCAGATAGGTGATTCATTTTCAATTTTGCCCATTCCACTTTTGTTTGAGTATATCCACCTTTGTACGCTTAACATTAGAATTCAGCAAGTACTGCACAGGTTGATAGTGCCTCAAAAAATACCTTGTAATATCCGAAATAAATTTTCAGATACGTGTTTTTTGTCTTTGGCGCACGTATTGCTGCTTGGTTCATTGAGGAATCCTTGCACTTAAATGTGAATACTGCAATTTTTTAGTCAGCCTCACAGGTGAATGATAGGTGCCAAAAATACCTTTTATTTTACCTCGTATACATTTTCAGATATGTGGTTCTTTTTTCAATTTGGTGGCAGGGACAGGTTTGTTGGATAGATTAATTTGACTGTTTAAATTTGAATACCAGCCCAATTTTGTTAGTCACCACAGGTGAATTGATAGTTGCCAAATACACTTTTATTATTCGATTACATTACACTTTTGCCACTTTTGGCCCAAGTCCAGATTTGTTGATAGAGCACCTTGCAGTTAAATTTGAATCCAGCAATTGTTGTAGTTACTCACAGGTGAGAATTGATAGGTGCCTAAACAATTTCTTTTATTATCGAATAATTACAGATAAGTGTTTTTTGACTTTGTGCACTAACAGCTTTGTTCATTGAGGCTATCCTTGCATTTAAAAATGCTGAATACAGCACAATTTTCAGTCACCACAGGTGAATTGGATAGTGCCAAAAATAATACCTTTTATATACGAATACATTTCCAGCTACGTTGTTTTTTCCACCTTTGGCGCAGGCAGGCTTTGTTTGATTGAAGATTTCTTACTATGCAGTTATATTTGATTCCTGATAGATTTTTGTTTTTGATTTGAGGAATTTAGAGATTAGCTAGTGATTCGTACCCTTGTTTAATTCTTTTAATAAGAGACTTTCCAAAACTTTCCATACTTCTCAAATTTGTTATTTCTGAACATGGAGCGAAAATTCAGGTGGTAAAGCGAGCAAGTAGGGGGGTAGGATCATGGAGGTAGAGGTACGATGAGAAGGTGCCTCCTTCCAGTGCTGGGACAACAACAACTGCCAGCGGATCATCTCAGTTGCAGGACCGTCAGGCCTGTCATCGCTGGGTCTGGCCCTGTGACATCTCAGTAACGTAACAGCGTCGCTATCTGTCCTTCAGTGGTTAATGCCACCTGCATCCAGCGCATAGTCTTACTCTACTCGTCCTCCAGTCAACGGCACACAAATGTCGTCATCATCATCGTCATGCATGGAATCATGTGGGTTTTGGGGTCATGGCTGTGGACCAGAACAGGCTAGTCAATGTCCAGTTCAATTAAAAAATGGTGGTTGAAAGACTCCTATTTTCTGGCATTTTTAATCTGGGGTCAGACAGGTTTAATGGTCAGACTGCGGTCCAGGACAGGTTATAGTCATATGTCCTGTTTCGCAACTAAAATGGTGGGTTGAAAGACTCCTTTTTTCCGGCTGCTTTTTATATTTGTGGGTCAGACAGGTTTTAAGGTCTATGCTGCTGGTTCCAGTACAGGGTTTGTTTAATGTCCTGTTCAACTAAAATGTGGTTCAAAGCCTACTTTATTCCGGCTACTTTTTAATCTGTGGTCATGCAGGTTTTTAGGCCGTCATTGTGCGTTCCAGGACAGGGATATTCAAAATGTCCAGTTCAAGTAAACATGATTGGTTCACAATAATATGCTTCTGGCACTTTTTAAATTTGTGGGTTGCATGCAGGTTTAAGGGTATGTCTGTGGTACAGGGACAGGGATAGTGGATATGTGTGTTGACTTTTTTTCTGTTGGCTCTTTTATAGCCTAAGTGTTGTGCCTAAGTGTAGCAGGTATCATTTGAACTTGTTGTGGCTGTTAATTCCAGCTTCTCAGCCCTTGTTTAGGTGTAAGAATGAAGTTTGTTTGTTGCTCTCCCATAGACTTTAATGGTTATCGCTCATAAATCGATGCTCACTATCGAAATACCTTAGTCAGATGGTGCGGTGTTCCGTACTATCGACTATCGGCCCGATGTCGATAGCCAACGTTAATTCGCTCAACACTCTTAATAAATGACCATCTATTACATTTTGTTGGTAAAAAGGGAGAAGTCTTGGAAGCCTGTGAAACACTGGGGGTGGCCTGCATCATTTTGTGGGGTTGTTTGCTGCCAGGAGGGAGGTGTGCACTTCACAAAATAGATGGCATCATGAGGTAAAGAAGATTATGTGGGCAATACTGACAGCAACATCTCGCAAGTCAGTCAGCTAGAATGTTAGAAGCTTGGGTGGAAATTTGGTCTTCCAACCATGGATCAATGACCGAAGCATACTGCCAAACGTGGTTACAAAGTGGCTGGAAGGATTAAACAGTCAATGTTTTGAGTGGAAATCCACAATAAGCCCTGATCTCAATCTTACTGAAACTTTATGGGCAAAGCTGAAAAGGTCAGGTAATGCAAGGCGACCTACAAACATGCTCAGTAATCAGTTCTGTCAGGAGGCATGTGCCAATATTCGTACAAACTATTGTGAGAAGAAGCAAAAACATTTGACCCAAGTCTATACCCAGGTTTTAGGGCATTTGCTTACCAAATTCTAATGTATTGTATTTAAACTTTTGGCTTTGTTGATGTAATAGTTATAAACATTACTCTTAAAATTTTTCCTCTCATTATTATGGCAATTTGGCAAATATAAAATATTTTGGGGGATACTCCTAAGATTGACCTAAAAACAGGTAGGCTTATGAGCTGATTTCATGTCAGATAGTAGAGGCAAAACATGCACATTTATGGTGTATGTATGTAAAAACTTTGGGTTTCAAGAGTGGGGTATCTATATAATATTATATATATATATTTTTTATACTATATATATATATATATTTTATATATATAACTTTTGTTTTAATTAACTTTTTGTAGTTTTGGTGCAGCTCACATAGCATTGCTTGATATACATATTTTGTCAACGGAGTGCATACATAAACCGCAAATGCACTACTTACAAAAAGTTAAAGATATTTGGCTTTTGGTTGAAATTTCAGGGTAAACATAACATTTCTTTAATTTTTTTTTAGAAATGAACTAAATGAAACCATTCTTAAATTTTAGACATTGGAGCATGTCCAATGTTTAGAATATTTTCAGTTCCCTTTGCACATCTTGCTGATCTCTAACAGGATGCTTAATGGCCAAAGTCACATCAGAGCTGGTTTGATCCCTGAATCACCCAATATGGGATCAAATTGAATAGGGATTTAAACAGGCATCTTTCGGCTGTTCACTCATTTTGATATCTATTAAGACAAACAACAACTTACAACTAATCAACTGTACCTCTCCATTGTGGAGGCTTTCGCTGAACTCAGGTTGCTCATAAGAATGGAAGGGGCCACTGAGCTTAGTGTTCACAGAGTGTCTAGCAGGTTGCATCGAGAGATAGAGACAGATTCGGGAAGAGTAACAGAGGCAAATAATTTGTGACATTCCTTTGGCAATACATAAATGCTGATGACTTGCTTTCCCCATTGTAAATATCATTGCCTCTGCGGAACCGGATGATTAAATGGCCACACAACTCCGAAGGCACTCGTTTATGTAGGTGTGTAGCATACCCAGTGTTCACATCGGCCACTCGTAAACTGTTTTCATCAGCGTGGTCCTGCATGCTAAATGACACTATCCAACACCTACCACACAGACATCATCATCTTGCATGGGCCAGGGAGCATCTACGCTGGACAAGGGATCCTCAGTGCTGTTCAGTGATGAAAGTCAATTCACTGTGAGCAAAAATTATGGCCGGCAATGATGCTGGAGACATTAAGGAGAACGCTTTGCATCAGCCAGGTTGGCTAACTGCAGACCAAGCCAATGTAAAGGGTTACGAGTGGTATGTCATGACACTTGGGTGCCTCTCACCTCCCTTAAATGTTGTGTAGCCTTCATCATCCAGTTCCACAAGGCATTGTTTACAATGAAGCAGTCATCAGTTTGTGATGAAGCCAAAAGAGGTCCACTTATTTGTCTTTCTGTGACTCTCCCAGTTTCTGTATCTCTGTTGCAAACTTCTGAGGACACTCTGTGACACTCTAAGCTCAATTGCCACTTCCATCTGAGAGCATTCTGCTTCAATGTTTGCAATGGCGAGGTACTGTTTATCAATTGTAAGATGTTGTCTTGGTCTTAAATGCAAAATGGTGAAACAGCCATGATGAGGAGGACTTATTCAATACAATTCTAGGCGATTCAGGGGCATTAGACACCTGTCAGTGAATTTTGCCATTAGCTCATGGTTAGAGATCAGCAAGTTTGGTGCAAAAAGGTACTGAATCATTGAAACAGTTGGACATGTTGCATACTATAATTAAGAGATGTCTCATTTCGTTCATAAAAAAATCAAGAAATTGTCTGTTTCATCCTGAAATTTTTTACCAACAAGCCAAATATAGACACAGCACCTTCTCCAATCCGTCTCAGAATCATCCAAGGTTATTGCAAACGCCTCAGATGGGCCTGCACATGTGCCTTCTTGAGCAGGGGACACTTGCGTGCACTGCAGGATTTTTAAACATTACGGCGTAATGTGTTACCAATGGTTTTTCTTGGTGACTGTGGTACCATTCAGCCTTGAGATAATAAGCAAGTGTTCCCCCAGTGTTAGTTTTTAGACAGATCTTCTCACCTTCATCATTGATCAAGGATACCCATGTAGGTGAGATCTTGCCATGGTTGCTCCAGATTGAAGTCATTGACAGTCATTTTGTACTTTCTAATCCATTTTCTCGTACTATTTGCACCAACTGTTGTCTCCTTCTCATCCCAGCGTTGTACTTATGATTTTTTAGCCTCCATTCAGCTTAATGCTAGGTCTTATGATCTTGTCCCTGACATCTTTAGAGAAGCTCTTGGAGTCCTTGCCAAGATTGTCTATGTTAGAGTCTTAACCGATTAACTTAGTCTGTTGACAAGGAGTCTCGTTTTATAAAGGTGGACTATTTAAACAGCTGGTTTTTATTGCAGGTAACAAGCTGCTTAGGGAGCATCTACTGGTCGCAGTTAGGAGCTCAGAACATTGTAATGATTGTAGCGAATAATCAAATAATTTTATTTCTCTCACCAAATGCAAATAAAATTTACTATAATTATTACAATGTGATTTTCTGGATGTATTTTGGATATTCGTATCTCTCAATGTAAAATTAACCTACCTTAAAAGTTATAGGTGGGCTGTTCATGTCAGTTGGCAAACTTACAAACTCAAGCAAAGGTGATAAAATATTTATTTCCTTCACTGTTTTATAGTATTTCAGACAGTGAGTTACAGCCTCACAATTTTTTATGTATTGTGTTTTAGAGATGGGCGAATTTCTCAAGAAAAATTCGATTTCGGTTCACTTGCCGATTGTTTCCGACAAAATATAATTCCGGTCCGAATGAAGACTTCGGGACAGATCGGTTAAAAAAAGCAGCTATTTTCCGGGATGGGCACGAGCCTCAGGGTGCTGTGAACGTATTGTGCTCCGTATTGCTTAAATATGCAGAGGGAGCTTGGTTTTGGTCTCTTCATACAATTGTTTGTGTTTTAAGTATGACACGCAGATGATGCAGCCGCTCTTAGAATCGCTTCACTATAAAAATTCCTGGCATTAAGAGGGCAAAACTGACCAAAAACTCAAGGCGGGAATGTAGCCTGATAAAGTTAACATGCCAGCCGAGAAGCCGGTGTGGGAAAAAAAAAAAAAAAAAAATAAAAAAAAAAAAAAAGAAAAGATAAAAAAAAAAAAAAAATAAAAAGAAAAATAAAAAACAAGCTGAGAGCTCCAGGTGGAAACATTAGTGACACAGATGTGTGGAGGTTGATTGCGGACGCCCACAGCTAGCATGAGGTCAGGCAGTGGACAATGACATTCTGGAATGGTGGCAAAAACAGAGAGGAAGCCACAGAATGGCACAAGACTGAGAGCGGAGGTCACGGCGTCTGCAGCATGAGGTCAGGTAGTGGCACAATGACACAGTGTGGAGTGACACGGCACGCAGGCACACGAGCAGCAGCATGAGGTCAGGAAAGAAAAAAAACAAAAACACACACACAAAAAAAAAAAAAAAAAAAACAAAAAAAAAAAAAAAAAAAAAAAAAAAAAACAAAGAAAAAAAAAAAAAGAAGAAAAACAACACAGACCTTAAAAAAAGAAAAAAGAATACAAAAAAAAAAAAAAAAAAAAAAAAAAAAAAAAAAAAAAAAATAAAAAAAAAAAAAAAACAAAAAAAAAAAAAAAAAAAAAAACCAAAAAAACCCCACAAAAAAAACCTAAATATAAAAAAAAAAAAAAAAGAAAAAGATACTGGCACAATGACACAGTGTGGAGGATTCACGGCAGCAGCCTACGCAGCTCGCATGGAGGTTCAGACTAGTGGGAACCAATGACAGAAATTCTGGGGGTGGCAAAAAAAAGGAGTAGCCACAGAGTGGCCACAAATGACGAGAGAGATGTGATTAGGTGACGGCTGGCAGGAGCAACAGCATGAGGTCAGAGAGTGGCACAATGACACAGTGTGGTGTCACGGCCATAGCAACCGCTAGCAGAGATGGAGATTCATAGAGTGGACACATGACAGAGTGTTGAGGTGGGTAGGCGAACACAGTATCCTGGTAAAGATGGTGGTACGGCTAGATGGAGGAACTTGGCAGCAAGTATGTGTGACATCAGCGCCGTGGTGGCGATGGGCACAGAATAGTGGTCTGAGGCAGGTAGTTTGAATCCAGGACTGACGCTAAAGTCATTGAGTGCGTGGAAAATCACTGGCCGATCCAGGCCTGAATTCAATCTTGACAACATGGTCAGTCGTTCCACATCTTCCCGTGGACACAGTGGTTCTCCTGTGGGGTAACGTTGGCCCCGCCGCCGCACTGATTCACAAGCTTCTGATGCCTCACTATAATGGCCGGGGCCTGGACACGCTTCTCCAGCTGCAAACACGCATGTGCGGGCACACATCCAAGTTTGGCTGTCCCAGTAGTCCAGCGATCATTCTAGAACTGAGTGGCAGGAAAGGTGCTGTCCAAAGTAGGCCACAATCAGAGGACTGCTCATGGGTCTCCTGCTGCTGTGTGATGGTGACTGCCCTCCTCTCTAGGCGGGTGAAGGCAGCTGCTTAAGCATCAGTGACTTCCAGGACTTAGGTTACTACTGATGGAGCTGGTACTGATCCTACCCCCCCACTCCTACCCCAGACAGCCGCGGCAGTAGTTCGTGAGCGATGAGGAACACCTACGGTCAGACCTGTCAGAGGAGGGACAATGCTCGCCACATAGGCGAGCGGGCAACTGATTACGGAGGATTTCCCTATTAGTATTTGAGTTTGTCCTCAACTCTGCAATAGCTGGGGAAAAGCGCTCCATTTTGGACCAGGTAGCGAGGGTCCAATAGGGTGGAGAGCCAGAAGTATCCCTCTGCCGGCGTTGCTGACCTATTTGGCCTGATCACTAGCAGGCAAATAAGGCATGCTGCGGGCCATTTCTGGCACAAAGTGACTTCGAGGGGCTCCCTGAATCCATTTCACTGTTTACTGCCACGGTGCTTGGGAGGTGTATCTGCTCTAGTTGTTCCTCATTTCATCACCTCACTCCAGCGGCTACCTGCTCCTCCTCTCTTGTCAACCTGGGTAGAAATCCACTCATTTCACCAGCACAATGATTGCTTGCTCCAATGTCCTCATCCTCCTCCATTTCAGTTCCCCCCACCGGACTCATGTGGCCAACGACGATGTAGTGCACGTCTCACAGTCCCCTTGCCCAGAAAGAATTTTTCGCATCTGTTTCAATGCGACATTGAAGCTCAGTGAGAATGACGTGACTTCATCCCGTAGTCCTGGCGACTGACATATAACGTTCGCTCCTCGAATGGCCTCAACAAAACGGCAGGTGTCACGCATGAGAACTGACATGGCTATGACATTCGCAAAGTTACACAGGGGTGTGACTTCTGTCTGCCTGGATCATCAAAAAATCGGTTAATGGCGCATTTCTCTGTTCATACAGCGGTCCAACACGGTGAGGCTGGAAATCAGCGGGTGGGAAAACATCGCATTTCAGAGTGTGTTGGGGGAGTCAGTTCTGCGCTGCAACTTGAGGAGGGTGTTCTGGCTTTGGTTCGAATGGATAAGTGCCATGCACAGTTTCCTGGCCATTTTCTAGATCTGCTGAAGATCGGTGGGAAAGACTTCAGGAAACCTTTTCACAACCAGAATTGAACACGTGCCGACATGCAGGGCGCAATTGGACAATCCTCCTCGGTGCAGCGCGGGCACATGTTCCTCCCATTGTCCATACCATCGGATTCGATTTGCATTTGTGCGCGGAGGAAAGCCAACATCGATTTCTTGCTGCATGACGCGGGAGCCCAGTTCGTCCCCTGGGTTATGATGGTGGCAAGTTTACTTGGTGGAGGAGAGATGGTGGTGATGGTGGAGGTGGAGGAGGCGAAATTGGCGTCAGGTGCAGCAGTTTGATCAACAATGGAGGGAGAAAGCAGCGTTCCTGATCCAAGATCTGTTGGTGTGCCTGGGCAGGAAGCAATTCACCAGTGGAGCGGTAAGGACATGTACTGGACCTGACGCCGTAGTTAGTCAGCTCCAGACGTGTCCGACGCTGCCGTGCACCTTGGACAACCGATAAAGGCTCAAGGATGGTCCCACCTTCTGTTGCTTACTTATTTATGAAGTGCTAGGTTACTGCCTTTTAGGAAAAGAAATTACGGCTTGGAAACTGCTCCTCTCGGCTCAGCACAAGCCATTTGTTCTCTGAATGGTGCAGAGTTCCAACTTTTGGAAAGGGGGGACTGCAATTACCTAAAACTGGGACAGTGAGCTCGGTCAGATGCCTTGCACTCTTAGATGGCTTGGAGATACACATACTGTTGTCTCTTTGCAATCGCCTCGCTGAACGACTGCTGGCGCCATGAGTGTGCGAGGAGAAGGAGCATACCTGGACGGAGAGCGTGATGTCGCAACGAGAAACAGCTCTCTTCTGCAGACGGTGGTGGTGCCTTGCCTGAATGCATGGCATGCGTGCCAACTGTGCGATGCTGCTTGCGGTGGTGCTGCGGCGCAGGATGGACCACCACATTAGAGCCTACGTTTCTCCACAGGCCACCTGGATTGGTGCTATTAGTGTCGCTGCATGTGTTGACGCGAGGCGTGTGGCAACGTTAGCTCCCTGGCCACGCTTCACTTTCTGCCCACAGATTCTTACATATACCCATATTCGGCTCCAGTCCGGTGTCTTAGCAATGAACTGCCACACCGGTCGAGTATCGGATTTTACCGCTAAACGCTCCGCACTGAGTGAACTTACTGCCGCCGCTGCCTCGCTGAAGCCCTGTGTCGTCCTACCTTTATTGGACCTGCGAAGGGGTTTTTTTACCCTTGGCGCTTTTGGCTCCAGACCTCACATGCTGCTTCCTGCTGACTCACGGCCACACGGACCCACTTGCTGGCTGCGCTGCAGATGAACCTCACCACGCAGCTGACGTCCTCTTTCCTGACGTTGATGAAAGGCCCTTGCCTCACCGGCTCCCAAGTGCGGTCGGCTACATCATCATCTATTTGTGTTACATCGTCACTGCTGTCCTCGATCACCGGTCTTGTATGCCGAGGCTGTCTTTCACAACATGGACCTCCCATGCACACTCTCCACTCTATACTTTGCCGCCTACTGCAAGAAGGAGGGGATTTGGCCCCATTTCTTCACTGCCAAAGTAGCTCTGACTGCCCTCCTCAGAAGTTGTTCATCCTCGCTATATAGTGGCGCTGAGCCCAGACCACATAGTAGATCTCTGCATGAGGGATCGCGTTGGGAAAGAGGCCAGGGGCTGAGGACAGGTGAGGGCGCATTGACCGCTCCGGGCCATTGCCAACTAAGGGTTGTGTCTGAGGTTCACACGACTCTTGCTGGGGTTGTGCAGATGCATATGGAGGAAGAGGTATTGACCTAGTCAAACACATCATGATCCCTTGGGCTGAGCAGAACAAACACAACGGGCCGCTAGATGACAGCGGAAGTGTGGACTCACCGAGTGAACCCTGCTGTGTCGCCCCCTTGCTGCTGCTGCGACCTGGGCCTGTTACAGGAATGTTTGTATGCGCCCTGCACGTCGCAGGTTGAAGAGCTTGCCACCTCTCTGTTTGGACATACTGTTAGTTCGCTAAAATGTACTAGACACTGTATGATGATGATATCTGTATTGATTAAAATATAAACCTGTTTTGACTCCCACATGAAAAACCCAGTAACAGCTTGCGGTAACCCTTGGATATAATTGCTCTCACAAATGGCCAGGATAAATGTCCTTGTATGTGTCGTTTAAAAACACTGTGTGGTTTAACTAAATGGTTAAAGAAGCACAAAAAGGCTTAATTAACCTTTCGGACATGAATTAGGCTACAGGAAAATGTCATATATTTTGGCGTTGAAAAGACCGGTTTATTTTTGTCAGCACACAGCAACGACGCTTAAGTTAACCCCGGGAATGTAATTGCGCCAAAGAATTGAGCCGCACACAAACTAGTGCTTTGTTAGCATCTGTTACAATTGCGTGTTTTCTCTCACATACACAAGAGTGATACAGTTGTAATTAACCTTTGCTTTGTGAATTAGGCTACAGGAAGAAATGTATATATTTTGTGTTGAACAAAGACGGTTTATTCTTGTCGCACCCCAGCAAAAACAGATGCTTAATTAACCCTGGATGTAAATTGCGCCAAAGAATTGAGCCGCACAAAACTAGTATATTTGTTGCGTGTTACAATTGCGTGTTTTCTACGCCACACACAAGAGATACAGTTGTAATTAACCTTTGCTTGTTGAAATTAGGCGTACACAGGAAAAATTTTTTATTATTTTGGCGTCTTGAAAAAGAGGTTTCTGGGGGTCAGCTACACCAGCAAAACAACGCTTAATTAACCCTCTGGATGTAAATTGGCAATGTGAATGAGCAGTCTCCAAAATGAAGTGGAATTTGTATTGTAAAAAACGCTGATTCTTTAAAATGAATACAAGGAACTGGCTTAGATCCCACTTGGATATTGAATTGTATATGCAGCTGCAGTGGACGCACACCTGGATTTGATCCAATACCCCTAAAATTAGAATAGAAAATTTTAGAGAACAGTCTCTGAGAGCAAGCTGAGACAACCACAGAAATCGCGTATATAAAATCAATTTCTTCAGTAAGAGCTATCAGCCGCGGGCAGGCACCTTCCCTGATCAGTACAGTGAGGAGCTGGCGGTATGAGCTCCCAGCGTCTCGACGCCCCGGACTTTCGTCTTTTATTTGTGCCGGTAGAGTCACAGATTCCCGCCGGTCTTCTGATTGGCTTCACCTTGCAAATGTCATGCAGGCTGATGCCCTTCTTCCTCCCAGAGTGCTTTGCCCCATGTAGCGCCATGTGCTCGCAGCCATTTTATCAATCAAAAGCACACTTCGTTCACCCGAAGTACCCCAAAGTTCGACTTCGTTCCGAACCGAAGTTTTCCTGAAATTCTAAACGAATTCCACTTTGTTAGAATCAATTCGCCCATCTCTAATTGTGTTATATCTTTTTATGAGACAACACTGAAGATCTGATGTTTTGATGCAATTTTAAGTAACCAGTGTACAGCTTCTATAACAGTGGAAACTTGATGTGCCCTCAGAATAACTGAATATACAGTGATCAATGTCTAAACTGCTGGCAACAAAATTGAGTTCACCCCTAAGTGAAAATGGACAAATTGTGTCCAATTTGCCATTTTCCCTCCACCATATCAAGTGACATGTTAGTGTTACAAGGTCTCAGGTGTAAATGAGGAGCATGTATATTAAATTTTGTGTTAACGCTCTCACACTCTCTCATACTGGTCACTAGAAGTTCAACATGGCACCTCATGGCAAAGAACAGTCTGAGGATCTGAACAAAGAATTGTTACTCTACATAAAGATGGCCTAAGCTATAAGAAAATTGCCAACACCTTGAAATTGAGCAGCACGGCAGTCAAGACCATACAGCAATTTAACAAGTTCCACTCAGAACAAGCCTTGCCATGGTCAACCAAAGAAGTCTAGTGTACATGCCCGGCACCATATCCACCGCACCAGCTACTAAATACACTTTTTAATCAGTGCAGTGTATTTAGTAGCTGGTGCCTTCACATTCTGAAAGGTAGGTCTGGATGGACCACAGAGAAATATAGCGTTAGTGTAAATGTAGTGTAGGACCCACCTGCATTGAGGTCTCGTTGAAAGTCGAAGGTGGGCTTAAGCAATTTTGCGCAAAAGTGTGAACAAAGAATCTATAAAACTTTTGTTTTTTTTAAAGCAGAAAGTTTTTTTCAACATATTCTATTTTTGTGTGCTGCTGTTATTGTTATGTGTATTTAGATTACAGCCGTCACAGCGTGCACCCACATTTAAAGTTTTTTGGAGGTGCTGAAAACCCCAAAAATTGTGTGTTGTGTATTACAAATAGGGGGGACGGGCTGCCCCCATCTTGGGTTTTCAGCACTCCACCCAATCTACACAGACTTTTTAATCAGTGCAGTGTATTTAGTAGCTGGGGCCCTTTACATTTCTGAAAGGTAGGGCTGGATGGACCACAAAAGAAATATAGCGTTAGTGTAAACGTAGTGTAAGACCCACCTGCATTGAGGTCTCGTTGAAAGTCGAAGGTGGGCTTAAGCAATTTTGCACAAAAGTGTGAACAAAGAACCTCATAAAACTTTTGTTTTTTTTTAAAGCAGATAGTTTTTTTCAACGTATTCTATTTTTGTGTGCTGCTGTTATTTGTTATGTGTATTTAGATTACAGCCATCACAGCGTGCACCCACATTTAAAGTTTTTTGGAGGTGCTGAACCAAATATTGTGTGTTGTGTATTACAAAAAGGGGGGACGGGCTGCCTCCATCTTGGTTTTCAGCACTCCACCCATCTACACAGACTTTTTAATCAGTGCAGTGTATTTAGTAGCTGGTGCCTTCACATTCTGAAAGGTAGGTCTGGATGGACCACAGAGAAATACAGTCATATGAAAAAGTTTGGGCACCCCTATTAATCTAAATCATTTTTAGTTCTAAATATTTGGGTGTTTGCAACAGCCATTTCAATTTGATATATCTAATAACTAATATTGCACATTTTGTGTTAGTACAATAAACCTCATTTCAATCCGGAAATATTACTGTGTCCATCAGTTATTAGTAGTGTTGAGCGATTACGTTGGCTATCGACAT
The DNA here is from genome assembly GCA_025379985.1 of Phyllomedusa bahiana. NCBI lineage: Eukaryota > Metazoa > Chordata > Amphibia > Anura > Hylidae > Phyllomedusa > Phyllomedusa bahiana. Next base: position 35,130 of record JAODAL010027156.1, on the reverse strand, counting down.
CGGGCGATAGTCGATAGTCGGCCACCATCGATAAGGTTTTTCGATAGTGAGCAGTCGATTATGAGCGATGACCATTAAAGTCTATGGGAGAGCAACAACACCTTCATTCTTACACCCAAACAGGGCTGGAGAAGCTGGAATTAACAGCCACAACAGTCAAATGGATACCTGCTACATCTTAGGCACAACACTTAGGCTATAAAAGCCACAAAAAAAAGTCACACCCATTCACTTCCTTGTCTTTACTAAAAGCATGCCCCTTAAACCTGCATCACCAAAAATTAAAAAGTGCCCGAAGCATTTATTTGAACCTCATTTTTTAAAGGGAATTAAATACCCCTGCCTGGCACGCAGCATGACCTAAAAACCTGCATGCCCACAGTTTAAAAAAAGTCCCGGGAAAAAAGGAGTCTTTCAACCCCATTTTAGTTGAACTGGACATTAAATACCCTTGTCCGGAAACGTAGCATGAGCCCAAACCTGCATGACCCAGTTTAAAAAAAGTTGGAAAAAGGAGTCTTTAAAACCACCATTTTATTGAACTGGAATTGACTATACCTGCCTGGCCCGGCCAGTATGCCCTTTTAAACCTGTCTGCCCCCCCAGATTAAAAATCCGGGGAAAAGATTTCTTTAAACCCACCTTTTTAGTTGAACGGGGACCTAATTTAATCTGTCCTGTACGCAGAATGACCATTAAACCTGTCTGACCACAATTAAAAAGTCCCGGAAAAGGAGTTTTTCAACCACCATTTTATTTGAATGGACTTGACTAGAACTGTCCGGGACCCATATGACCTTTAAAACCGTCTGACCCCAGATTAAAAGTGCCAAAAAGGAAGTTTTTTCAACCACCATTTTGTGGAATGGACTTTGACAAACCCGTCCTGGACCGCAGCATCCCCTTAAAACCTGTCTGCCCCAAAGATTAAAAAAATCCCGGAAAAAAAGGAGTCTTTCAACCACCTTTTAGTTGAACTGGACATTGACTATCCCTGTCCTGGCCCCCCAGTATGCCTTTAAAACCCTTTCTGACCCCCAGTTTTAAAAAAGTGCCGGAAAAAGGAGTCTTTAACCCCATTTTAGTTAAAACTGGACATTTACTCCCCCTGTCCGGGGCCACAGATGACCAATAAACCTGTCTGACCCCCAGATTAAAAAAGTCCCCGGAAAAAAAGGGTCTTTCAACCACCTTTTTAGTTAAACGGGGACATTGACTATCCGCCGGGCCACAGCATGACCAGGGCGGGAGTTACAGTGGTCGGGAGAGCCCTGGCACTGTCACTATTAACACGGGGTTAAAAAATGCCCTGATGCGCGCAACAAAAAACTGTCGTGCTGAAGCAGAGTGGGGAAGCGGAAGTGTGAGAACTCCCCTTCCTCAGAAACCATTTCAAACCCGGGGTAGCGTTTTGCCCCCCCGTATGAGTGCGGCCCAATTGACTTCACTTGAAAATATGGTGGTTAAGCTCCTGTTCCCCCGGTGCCTTTTTTTTGGCTTCTTTTTTCTTTTTACTCAACGTGCTGGGGAAATTGTCTCTGTTCTTTGTTCTCTGTCCTGCTCCATACTCCATGTCCTTGAATAACCTAAATTGGTCAAGTTTTCCTGTACCTCCCTTGACAATTCAAGGAATTTTTTTACCAGCTATTTTTACATGCAAGTTTTTTAGATTTTAAATTCTAGAAAAACTTTTTAAAAATAGGATGGAATCCCCATGTCTTTTTTTCTCTTTTTTTAATTGTATTAAATGGGTTTCTAAATACAGGGATTGATACTATGTTAAAGATTTTGCAAAAAAAGTCATTTTGCAAATGTGTCCAAAAACAGTGTCCTACCTTTTCCCTGTTTCTGACAGCACCATCACGCTTGACCCACTCTTGACAATTGTGAAGAACAAATGTCTGTTAGAAAAACTTTTTTTTTTATAATGGACCGTAGTATAGCGATGTCACGCAAAATGCCTCCGAAAATTAAAAGCATGACCCTTGAGCCCTTTGGAAAATTGGAAGAACAAATGTCTGTTAGAAACAAAAAAATTTTTTATAATAGGCCCTGAGTTAGCTGATTTCACAGCAAAATGCCCCCAAAAATTCAAAACATGCCCCATGAGCCACTAGGCAATTGTAAAGAACAAATGTTATTAAAACATTTTTTTTATAATAGCCCTGAGTATAGCTGCTTTTCAAGCAAAATCCCCCCAAAAATTCAAAGCAGACCCTTGAGCACTTTGGAAAATTGTGAAAAAATTCTTTTAGAAACAACTTTTTTTTTTATAATGTACCTGTAGTATTGCTGCTTTTCAAAGCACATGCCCAAAAAAATAAAATACTTCTCAGCCACTGAAAAAAATTGTGGGGAGAAATGCCACTTAGAAACCCACTTTCTTTTAAAAAAAGGGCCATGTTATTGCTGTATCTCACAGCTAAATGAACCCCAAAAAATTAGAATATAACTTCTCGGCCATTTTAAAATTGTGAGGGAGAAATGCCACTTAAAGCCACATTTCTGTTCCAAAGGACCATAATTATGCTGTTCTCACGCAACATGACCTAAAAACATTGAAAATGAGAAAACTTCTTAAGATAAAGTGAGTAAAAGGGAAAAAACGGTTTGTCAAAAAACCCTTGCGTCTTTTCAGTTCCCCTCACACAAAACAGCAAAATGAACTGTTGGGAAAAGAGAATAAAAATTGCGTAAGAAATGATCTTTTAAAAAAAATTTTTAAAAGAGGCCCATTTCTTTTGAAGAAAATGTGAAGTAGACCGGAAAAAATCGGTGCCCTCGGCAATTGGGGCCAAATCATCAGATTTTCCATGCCTATTCATCTTGATGAAAAGTAAAAACGATCCACATTATCGGGGGAAAGCCGGATGGTTTGTCTGTAATGACTCTGTCCGCTCAGAATGAGCTGGTGCTGGGCATGACAACCCCTCTATGGGTGACAGTCAACTCGGCCCATTCGTCCATTTTGGAACCCAGAAGTCTTTTGGGGCCCGGAACACATGCAAAAAAGGGTTTTGAGACCAGGGGATAGCGTGCACCAGACTTAAGCTTATCCTGTGTGGGAGTGTCCCCTGCTTTGCTGGTTGGTGAGGGGGAAACAAAGTTTGCCAGAGGTCACCCATTAGGCTTTCTGCCCTTGCCTGCTCCCTGCCGCTAGCCTACTTGGCACCCCACTGCTGTCACGTCGTGATGTTTTCCACCGTGACATTTGGGGAACGTGAAGCAGACAAAACGATGTCCCAGTTGACCCAAATCGGGGTCTCCATTTCCTGCATTTTACCTCTATTTTTTGGGGGAAGGAAAGTGCTGAGTTTTTTTTTGTCCCGGGGATCCAGGAGAGTGGCCCCCCAGTAACTCTTGTTCATTTTGAGGGCCCTTTAATGCGAGGATCTGTTGGAGGAAATGGAGCATCAAGCATCGTGGGGATGGACCCCTTGTTTTCCCCAAAGCCTCGGGGGTCGAGGGTCACTGAAAAAATGATCTTCCTCATCTTCCCTCCGCTCAAATTCGCACCAAACTCTTTCCAAGGCGGGACGTGGTAAATCGGTGTTTGGAATAACCCTCCCCCCCCCGTTTCCCCCGGCACACCAAAAAACCCCAACTTCCGGGTTAACCCTGAGAGCTGATGGCCCCCTTTGCACTAGCTCGGGCCCCCGAACCACTGCCTAATGAAGCCGATGAAATTGTGAAACTGTCGGGCCTTTTTTTTCGGGGAGAAAGGGCTCCGTTGCCGCATCTGTCCCCCTCTTCCTCCGCGCTGGGGGGGCCTTTTGTTTCAGAGTGTCCAACGATCTTTCCCAAGCAAGTCACCAAATGTCTCTGACAAGGGCTTGCCCCACTGACCTTTTTTGGTGGCTTCTTCAAAACTGGCAAGGTGGTGCAAGCTTTTTCACCTGCCCCACTTGGGTGGTCAACACCCCCGGGTTTCCGCACCGCTGCTTGTGGCCCTGTGTCATTCGTCTGGTAATGGGATTGCGCTCTGCCACAATCGTGGAGATGTGGAGGGTGGAATTCCAGCGTGTTCCAAGTCAACAATGAACGGTTGACGGGGAGGGAGTGAGTGCAACGCAGCCCGGGGGGGGGGGACGAAGCAGGGGGGCGAATTGGGGAAGCGCGAACTTAGACTTCGAGCCTTCCTCAGGGCAGTCCAGACCGGGGGAGCTCTTTAAAATTCTGGGCAACGGGTTTTGACAGGGGGCCGGGCAAGGGTGTGCTCCGGGGTACCAATTTTAAGGGGGCGCCGCAATTTCGCCCGTTATCACACACCCCTTCTCACAAGGTTCTTGGCCCCCGCCAGCGTGGGGTCTGTTGCGGAGAGACATCCACAGCTCCTGACCCGTGTGTGGACGTTCTCCAAGACAAATTTAATTTCAACACGGCCTGGTTTTCTGGGCACGGATCCACCGAGGACCCTTTGGGGGAAAAAAACCCCGACCTCCCTGCGGTTTTGAAAAAGCGTGCGCCGATTGAGAGCCACCCTCCCCCAGGGGGCATCCACCCCGCTCACCCAGTGACTTCCGAGATATAGCGGCCTTGGCCGTGCTTACTAGTCCATGTTGGGGCAGATGGACTTTTCCGGGCCACAGATGCGACAACGCGCTTGAAATTTTAGTGAAACTTCTGGCCCGGCAGGGGCGGTTTTCGGAAAAAAATCCTGCCCGGCATCTGGTTTGGGGGCAGGCAAGGGGCCCTGATGTGGCGGAAAACCCATCTGTGTCCACCAGACGGAAAACCCCCAACATTTCCAAAACCAAAAACCTGGGAAGGCCCAATTCAGGTTTTGGCTTTGGGATGGTTTTGGGGTTAAAGTGTTTCTTCTGCTCCCAACCTGGAAGAAGAAGGCTGGTGTAACTGGCCCTGTCGGGGGTGCAGGTCGTCAAACTGGCGGAAGGAGAAGGGGTTTGGATGGGTCTCTGGTGGGTGCTGGTGGTACTCGGGGGGAGCTGGAGGCTGAAACGGAAAGGGGATCCCCGATCATGACTCTGAGAGACATGGGCATGAGGAAGTTGGTGGTGGCGGAGGAGGGGGAGACAGAGGTGTGACGTGGTTGGAGGCCGGCGTGGTCTGGGCCCTTTTTTGGGCCCAAATGTTGTCTCCACTTCAACTCAGGGTTCGCGCAGTGACTGACATGTTGGTGGGGGTTTTAAACCCCCAAGGGTTTTTTGCCCTTTCTTTTGCGTTTACGGGAAAGGGGGCATATGACATCACTGGGTTTAAAAAGAGGGTTGGTCAAAGAAGGCCCCGGGTTTAGAGGTCCTGGACCTTTTTGCGGCGATAAGCGAGGACGGGGGTTTTTCGCGGACCTGGGGTGGCGGAATCAAACAGCGGACTTCTGCAACCGCCCCCTCCCCTTTTTTAGGGAAACCCCTATGACACTACCCATCGTCTTCCCCTCTTCAGTGATGAAGCGCTCGAAGCAAATTCTGCTGAAAAGACCAGTTGATCCCAATGTGTCATCATCATCATCAACACAGGTGACTTTGTCGTCCTGAAAATTCTGCATCCAGGAGTGCGGGTACAAGCAAGAGGGGGTGCAAAGGGGTTTCCGACGCCCGGGATTTTTGCCCATTTTTTCCCGGTTCCCTTCTCCCCCTCGTGGATCAGTAACTGGGCTCGAGCAGAAAAATATCCCCTTTGGCCTCTTTATCTTTTAACATGTCTTCTGACCCCCCAAACCCCTTTTGTCATCAAAGGGTCTTCAGAAATGGATTATCCACAGGGTGGGGCACGAGTTGACATTTGGGGGTGCTTCATGTTGGCGGAGGGTTTGGGGGTGTGATGACGACATTTGTGGCCCTTACTGGGGGGGACGAGGAGGTAAGGGGCTGCGGATGCGGTTTCATTAACCATGAAGGGCAGATGGGGACCTGTTCGTTACTGAGATTCCAAAAGGGCCCTGACCAGGATGACAGGGCCCGACGGTCCTGCAATGATGATCCGCTGGCATGCTTTTCCCGCCCGCTGGGAAGGGGCACCTTTCTCGTACCTCTACCTCCAGTCCCCACCCCCCTCTTTGCTCCCTTTCACCTAATTTCGTCCATGTTCAAAAATATACAAATTTGAGAAGGTATGGAAGAGTTTTTGAAAATCTTTATTAAAAAACGGCAAATCACAGCATTTAAAAACCCCCAAAAACAAAACAAAATTTGGATTCAAGTATAAAATGCAAAGTAGATCTATCAAGTCAACAAAGGGGGCCCGCCCAAGTGAAAAAAACTATTAATTATTCGGATAATAAAGGTATTTTTTTTGGACCCCATCAAATTTACCCGTGGTAACTACAAATTGCTGGGAAACAAATTTAACTGCAAGGTGGCTCTTCAACAAATCTGGGGTGGGCAAAAGTGCAAAAAACACGTATCTGAAATTATTCAATAATAAAAGGTATTTTTTTGGCCCGATCAAGTCACCGGTTGTTACTACAAAATTGCAGTAGTCAAATTTAACTGCAAAATAATCTATCAACAAAGCGGCCTGCGCCCAAAAATGAAAAAAACGTTCGAAATGTATTTAGATCATAAAAAAGGGATTTTTTGGCACCTATCAATTCACCTGTGGTGACTAAAAAATTGCAGTATTCACATTTAAGTGCAAGGTGCCTCAATGAACAAAGCTGTTTTGTGGCCCCAAAATCAAAAAACATGTATCTGAAATTTTTGGGGGATTAAAGGGATTTTTTTTGGATCTATATCCTGTGGACTTGCTGGGTTTAATTTAAGTAAAGGGGGATTATCAAAAAAGGTGGAAGGGCAAATTGAAAATGAACACCATCTGAAAAGTTTATGTAATAAAAGTGGGTTTTGCATCAACAAAGAGACCTGCAGTTACTAGAAAAGATGTGTATCCTATAAGTTCGGGGCCCCAATATCCCGGGAAAAATTTCAATAGAAAACTTTTAATAATAAAAACTATTGCAATTTCCCACACTAAGTCTTTGGTGAACTTTTTTCATATCTTTATAAGCTTGTCTATTTGTTAATACAAAAATTTTTTTTGCACCTTTCCCAAATTTACTGTGGTTCTATAAATTGTGGTTTTTAAAATTTTAAATGCAAAGGGGGATATTTAACAATTGGAATGGGCAAAATTTAAAAGAACACCTATCTGAAATGTTACTGATAATAAAGTGGAGTTTTGCATCTAACAAAAAGACCTGCAGTTACTAGAAAAGTGTGTTCCTATAAATTTCAGGCTGCCCCAAAATCCAGGGAAATATTTCAATAGAAAAAAATGTTAATAATAAAGCTATTGCAAAGTCTAACTAAGTCTTGGGAACTTTTTCCAGTATTCTTTATAGAGCTTGTTGGTTTTTGCCCGCGGGGGGCCCCCCCTCCGCTCCCCCCCGTGACTTTACGCAGTAGATTCTCCCTTTTAAAAATTTTCTACCTAACTATATAAAATCTTCCAAAACTCTAATCTAACTAAAATTGTAAGGATCACAGCTAATATAAGGTTTCTCGTGAAGAAATATAATATTTCGCTGGCTGTTTGGACCAAGAAAAGCGCACTCCCCTTTTGCCTGAGACCTGAGAGACACTGGGTGAACAGGAAACCTGTTCTATGTAAAACGAGGATGTGATTTTTCCAGCCAAAAAGCAACCATACACATCCGTCATGACGTCGCACACACATTCACCCCGCTCTTTTGTAACTGATTTGCTGGCGCCCAAAATTTCGGAAGCGCCCAAAAAGGGGCGATCTTTAAAGAGATGCACAGATTTTATCCCAAATTATCGCATGATCTGAAAAAAAAGATCACCATAAAAACTGTGGGCCGATTTAAACTTGTCGATAATAATCGCCAACACTAGTTATTAGATATTCAAATTGAAATGGCTTAACACCCAAATGTTTATAACTAAAAATTTTTTAAGTTTAAAAAGGGGGTGCCCAAACTTTTTCTTTTTTTTTTAACATCAAATTTTATTAGTTTTTCCAAAATACATTACAAGAGATAACATAGAGGACAGAACAAACTCCAGGGTGGGGGGGAGGGTAAGGAAAACAAGGGGGTAACATATGCCATGTATATTAGCAGTCAAATATATCTATTACAATCAAGAGCTGGATTAACAAGTAACCACAAGTCATTTTAAAACAACACTGTATCAGACCCTGCAAAAAAGGCCTCTGTAGCACCAGACTTTGTTGTGTGCAGCCACCTATGTTATAGTGCTATATAGAGTATTTGGAAGTGGTCCAAGGCAGCCAATTGTGTCTCGTTTTGATTAATAAGTGTGGGGGTATTACTAAGCAGGTCTCGCAGTGGTGTTGTCTGTTAATTTTTTGAATATTTTTTTCATATTTTGGGGGTGCAGGGGCGAATTTTCCCGGGGGGAGCAGGGGGGAGCGTTGCTACGGGGGGCCTCTGCGTTAGGGGGGCCCGGGGCAGCTGTACTGCTCCGCTACCCCGGGAATGCCGCTCCCGGGGCCCGCCGGCATGAACTTAACAGTTCACTGTCCGGGGGGGGGGCTGCGGGGCCCCGCCTACTCCCCCTGAAAGCCCCGGGGCCCCCCCCCCGCCCGAGCGTTCAGAGGCGCCTGTCGGTAGTAGCAGGACGGGGCCGATCGCTCAGCTCTGTTATTCCCCCCCGGCCCTCTGTGGTCCGTGGGCGGCGGTGACGTCACACACCCCCCCCCCCGCGCTGAGCGCAAGGCTGCAGGGAGAGAGCAGAGCGAAACGAGGGCGCATGGGGAGCTTGGGGCCCCGGGGGAGTAAGTTGTTTCTTATTTTTTCTACCCCCTATGCTGCCATAGCCCCCCCTATGCCTGCCCCATAGCCCCCCCCTTTCTGCCCATAGCCCCCCTATGCTCCCCCCCTATACAGCCCCCTATTGCCGCCTGCCTGCCTGCCTAACAGCCCCCGATATGCCTGCCTGCCTGCCTATAAAGCCCCCCATTGCCTGGGGTGCCTATACGCCCCTTAGCCCGCCTCCTATACACCCCCTTCTGCCTGCTTGCCTGCCTATAAGCCCCCCATCTGCCCGCTTGCCCGCCTATACGCCCCCTATCTGCCTCCTGCTTACAGCCCCCCTATGCCTCCTGTACCCCCCCTATCCCGCCTTACACCCTTAATGCCCCCGTAACCCCCACAAAAGGGGGGCCTGCTGTATACCCCCACAAGCCTCCGTTACTTTATGGGCCCCTTTTGCTACCTAAACCCTACCTATATGGCCCCCATAGCCCACCCAAACCCCCGTCTACCTGTATGGTCCCCAAGCTACCTAAACCCTGCCTGCCTATATGGGGATTAAATTTGGGTACCCAAAACCTTTCCTATTTGGGGGCCCCATATATCCCATTAAGCCCCGCCCCGCCTAAATGGACCCCATTAGCCAGGGGGCAGGGGCTGGGAAAAATCAGGATTTTAAGATATTTGGGCTAAAAAACTGCAGGGAAAGTGGGGCGGGGGGTGTCATCAAAATGGGGGACTGGACCGGGGGCGAACAAAAAGAGAAAGTCAAGACTGGGCAGAGAAATCACTTGAGTCACAAGATGTAAAATGCATGTAATACTTTTATTCTGCCCAAAGGCTGTGTACACTGCTGTTACCCCTATATGGTCCTGTATGGTGGTTTATACGTCTGAGGCCTGTTTCAAGCTGCTACCACTATATGGTCCTGTATGGAGTAAATACAGTCTGCAGAGCCTGGTACATTGGTGTCTACCATTTTGGTCACTGTAGGGGTAATAACAGTCGCAAGCCGGGGTTTCATGGGTGTTACCCCTTAAAGGTCACTTATGGTGGTTAATTTTCAGTCGCAAAGCCTTTGGTACACTAGTATATACCCTTTATGGGCCTTTTTATTATATATTATTATTATTAGGGCATATTGGTCTTTGTGTACTGATCAGTAATAGTTTTAGGGTTATTAATTCAGTCACTATGTGGTGGTACTTTGTGGTCGTGTTCTGGTGGTATAATCAGGTCCTTATGTAATAGCTTTATTGGTAAGGTTGGTTTGGTATAGTGGATTTGATTGGTAGCAGTATGATGGTGATATGTATGGTGAGGTATTTGCCCCTTGTATTATCTACATTATGTAACAGCATGTCCTGGTACATGGTCGTGGTCAGGGAGGGGGGGGGGGGGCCCAAACAAAAGTTTGCTATGGGGCCCTGGCTTCTCTAGTTACGCCCCTGGGTGGGTGTAGAGTTTTCCAACGGGCTGCAATCGCCATTCTGATTGCAATTAAGGAGTGTGAGAGGACCGTGCGGAAGGGACCAGGGACGTCGCTAAATGTCAGGTCTAAAATTGCCAATTCTGGGGTAAGGGCAATTTGCCACTGGAAAATTTCAAGGAGGATAGCTTCTAGTTGTTTCCAGATGGGTTGTATCAGAGGGCAACTCCACCATATGTGTAGAAGTGAACCTTTTGCTCCACATTGCCTCCAGCAAAGGTGAGAGAGCCCAGGAGTCATGTGCGAGATTCTGCTCGGGGTCAAATACCATCGAAGATGGATTTTTTTAACTATTTCTACATGGTTAGCGCATCTCGAATGTTTAGAGACTACATTAGCTGCCCCAAACCAGTCCTCTGTCGTGTATGAGCGGGAAATTTCCTTTTCCCACTTTACAGCATATTTTGGTTTATCTGCTGTGTCCATTTCGGATAAGGATTTGTAAGCTATCGATAAACCTCTTCTATCATTCCCTTTTTGTTGAAGGTATCTGTGTAGAGGTGAGGAGGCCTGGGCCATGAGAGGTAAGCATTGAGTCTGGTTGAGGTGCCATAGTTGAAGATATACAAAGAAGTGGTGTCTTGGGATCGCATATTTCTGCACTAAGTCTTCAAATTGTCTAAAACGGCCCTTATAAAATATATCTCCTATTTCCTGGATGCCATGATGAACCCACTGTGTGATTGGAGTATCAGGCAGGATAATTTGTAGGGCCGAAAGAGGGCAGTGGCGTTGGTCAATTGTTACTATTTGTTTGCGGGCGACATATTTATACCATACATCTGCTGCATGGGTGAGGGTTAAAAAATCGTATGTCTTAGGAGTGTCTGCACAAAGCATAGCAATTAAACAATCTTTAAATGTACCTTTTGATATTGATGAATTTTCAATTGTGGACCAATGGTGTTTTTCAGGAGAGTTCCAAAAGTGGAATACGGGCTCCAAAATTGATGCTAGGTTATATTGTAGTAGGTTAGGAACTGACAGTCCTTCCTCAGAACTCTTTCTGTATAAATATTGTTTTTGAAACCTTGGCTTTTTTGCTCGCCATATGAATTTCAACAGGAGATTTTGCAGATTGGTCAACAAAGGTTTAGGAAAAAAAAGGGCAATGACCGTGTCACATATAGGTTTCGGGGTAAGAGCAACATCTTTGTCGGTTAAAGCCGCTAACCATGAAAAGGGAATTGGGGGAGAGTCTTTTAGTTCAAGGTTATAAAGGAAGCAATATTCTCTAATTTTCAAGTTTAGTATTTTGACATAAAGGGCATTTTCAAATTCCCTAGGTACAGAATATACTTTTCTGCCCACATAAAACCGTAACTTAAAAGTTGAGTTTTTCATGAGGGGCTGCAGTGTATCGGCAAGATAATGGATTTTGTCATGTTTAATTTGTAATATGAGAAAGAGGCATATCTATTAAGAAGGTTAACGAAATGCAGGGGGGTAGAGGTTTCAGGTTGCTGTGTATTTTAGTATGTTTTCCCGCGTAGAGGCTAACTTTGTGGGTCTCGTCTTTAAATTTTTTTACCCTAAGGGGTTTTGAATTCCTAATATTGCGGCCAAAGGGTTTAATAAACAGATCATTATGACGGTGACAAAGGGGGCACCCTTGCCTGGCCATTATAATGAAAATTTTTCTGAAAGGGAACCCGACTAATAAACTTTTTCAGAAGGGGGGAGAATCAAGGATAAGATGGCAATGAATTTTTCCTTCAAGGGGCCCAAATTTTTTGAAACACTTTCTCCCCTGTACATCAGTTAAAACGGTCAAAAAAAGGCCCTTTTCACCCCTTTTAACGAAACCGGCAAAAAGGGGGCTTGCTTTGATGGATTTGAAGGACGTCTAGACTCGTCTGATGCCACCCTTGTTGTCTGCCTTCACAAAGCCTACTTGATCTTTGTGGATCAGAGTAGGGAGTATAGTATTAAGCCTATCAGCCAGGATCTTTGAGAAAACTTTTATATCTGAGTTTAATAAGGAGATGGGCCTGTAATTTGGGATTAGGTCCGCTGGTTTCCCAGGTTTTGGAATAGTGGTTATAGTGCTACTTAATAATTCCTCCGGAGGTGCTCCTTTTTTGATAATGGATTGGAAGAGTTCCGCTAAGTATGGTGAAAGAAGGGAATTAAACATTTTGAAGTACTCATTTGTAAGTCCATCTGGACCGGGGGACTTGTTACATTTCAACTGGTTTATGGTTTTTTCCACCTCAGAAGTAGTAATCGGTTGATTAATCCAGGCAAGCTGATCAAGGCTAAGGGAAGGCAAGGAGATTTCTTGCAGAAAGGAATCAATATCTTGTTCTCTCACCGGAGGCAGAGTAGGGTCCAAGCTGAGATTGTAAAGAGAACTATAGTACTTAGCTAATGCCTCCGATATTTGCTGAGGATCGCATCTTTTAGAGTTAGAGGGAGTAGTAAGGTATGCTACTCGCGTCTTTGCTTGTAATGTTTTAACTCTTTTAGCTAATATCTTGCTTGGCCTGTCTCCTTGAAGGTAAAAGTTCCATTTTAATTTATTGTCTCATATTGTTGGAGATTGTTGAAGATGCATAACACTCAGTTGATTTTTAAGTGACTGCAATTCATCTTTAGTGGTTTGTAAGGGGGATTTTTTAAACTGGGAGTCTAATGCTTTAATCTTATCTAGAAGTGCATGCATCTGTGTGTCTCTGCATCTCTTCTCTCTAGCCTTGGATGTATGCTTTATGAGCACACCATAAAGTTTCCGCTGATGGAGCAGTGGGGGCGTTAATTGCAAAGTAATCGGTTAATGTCACTGAAATCTCTGATAAGAGTTTCGGAGATTTAAGCAAGAAATTATTAAGACGCCACGGAGGATGCACCGAAGAGGCGAAAGAGTCTTTGATTTTAAGATAGACTGGAGCGTGGTCTGACCACGTTTTGTAACCTATAGAGGAACTAGTGACTAGGTGAAGGGCCTGCCTGTTAAGGAGAAAGAAGTCGAGTCTCGCATGTGTGTTTCTAGATGCTGAATAGTGGGTATAATCTAACTCTTCTGGGTGGGCGTAGCGCCATGGGTCGTGTAAATTTTCCTCTAGGATAAAGGATTTCAATTCAGGAGCAAATCTTGAGCTCCCTCCGGACCTATCTGTAGACTTATCTATTACCATATTGAAATCGCTGCATATTATTAGGCTTCCTTTGTGTACTCTTTTAACTTTAGCCAACATTTTCTTAACAAAGGCTAGCTGGTGTGTGTTTGGGGCATACAGTGATACAATTGTGTAATCTAGTGCATTCAGAGTTCCCTGTAAAATAACATATCTGCCATTAACATCAATGATCGATTGATTGAGGTTAAACGTAACAGAGTCTTTTATGAAAACAGATTTTTACTACAGACTTCTTGGCAGGGATAAAGGAATTACAAATTGTGATTAACAAATTGATTGCAAAATTGTGACTTAAATCCCCAAATTGGAGAAAGTACCCGTGGGGATCACGCTCTATGAAAGATATACTGAAAGCAATTGCACAGTGATATAGTACATGGCAGTAAAAAAACAGGAGTAAATGCAAACCGATAATATTGCAAAAAATCAGTAACCATGGCAACAAAGGTTAACATAGAGAATCTGTACGGGAGAATCTCTCCAAGAGAATTTCTCCAGCGGAAGTGGAGAGAAGGTGGAGAGGTGTCAGGGGGCAAGTCTTTGCCTAAGTGAGCAACAAGAAAGAGAGGTTAAAGTACCTATCGAGGCACCAGCTGAGCCCTTGGGCAAAAAAGAAAAAATGACTGCTAATCTAGGGAAGTTGTCAGTCATGGGTGCGAGGTCTAGATCTATGACTTTTGTCTGACCAAAGCGGGGTTATGGCCTCTGGTCTAGGTGGGCCTTTTTTTGCGGTGTAGACATCGGGGAGGCGAGGAGACCCCAAGATTGGAGAAGCTCTTTAGCCATGGACGGGGTATTGCAGACCATAGTGGTGTTGTCTTTGCTAATCACCAGCTTGACGGGGAATCCCCAATGATACCCGATGTTATGTTCTCTCAGCACTTTCGTGAAAGGCATAAATTCCTTCCGTTTGAGCATCGTGCCCGCAGATAAATCAGGAAAAATCGATAGGTTTGCAAACCTATCGGGTAAGGTAATACGATTCTTCAAGGTTTTAAAGGAAGTTATCCTTTGTTGTGAAAAAATGAATACGGGCAATCACGTCTCTTGGGACTGCCGTGGGGAGATGCCTTGGCTTTGGGAGGCGGTGTATCCTATCGATCATTAAATCGGTCTGCGACGCTTCTGGTAGAGCGATTGCCATCATGTCTGTCAGAAATAAGGAGAGGGTGTCTGATGTGACAGATTCCGGTATGCCACGGATCCTAATGTTGTTTCTTCTGGATCTGTCCTCCAGATCCAGGAGTTTAGAGGATAATCGTTGTACTTCATCTTCTAGCTCGGAGTTTGCATCAATGAGTAAATTGTGTAAGGTTGTAATCTCTATCATCTTTTTTTCCACGTGATCTACCCTGGTTACCAAGGAGTGAATATCAGATTTGAGATCTAGCATTGTTTCTTTGATATCTCTATGTAGTGTGTCTCTGAAGGATGTGAAGAGTCGCTTCATAGTCGCTTCCATTGGGGAAGTTTGGTCAGTTGCATCATGGTGCTCCATGTCTACCGACTCTGGTTGTGGAGAGGGGACCGGAAGTTGAGAGAATGGATTTTGGTCCTCTAGATTTTGGAGTGATGGAGATGAATGTTGAAAGAATTGAGTGAGCTTGGTTGATTTTATGCGTTGTGATTTTCTGGGTGCGCTGCGCATTCTTCGGTGTGAGCGGAGCGACATGTATAGTAGTAAAGAGATAGGAGGACAGCAATTAGCCGGGGAAGATTAATTTCCTTATTATTGCTCCTTGTTGAAATCACTGCACACTAGTTAGGAAGTCTCACTGTTAAACTTGGTATATCTCCTGTATGTGTTATGTCCAGATTAATACAGGATGCCTTACAGGCAGATGGTAGCAGGATAAAGAGGTTTAGAAAACCAAGGCAGGTGCTTGTTGTCAGGGTGGCAGTCTGTGGGTACACTCAAGATGGCGGACAGTTCAGCTGGATATAGGAAGCTGAGTGGCGTTCTAAGTGATCAGGGAGTGCAGGGCTGGCTTCACAGTGCAGGCAGACAGAGGTTTATATGGCGCTCTGTGGCTTGACATACACGGCGCCTGTTAACATTGGCAGCTTAGAGGAGCTGGTCTATGTCTGAGGAGGTACCTTTGAGGGAAAATGGCCGCCACCACGTGTAAGGAGACACTGTCTCTATGATGTATTCCGCCTATACGGAGCTTAGGCTGTAGCTTGGTACCTTTAATGTAGTGCACCTGTTGGTGGTGTTAAGGTGAGCCTCTGGGTACCTGGGGGTGCAGGTCTTCTTCTTCCACGGCGCGCCGCCTGTTGTGCCAGTGTTGTGAAGCAGGAGAGGGTGCCCGCTGCGCCTGCTGCGTCCTGCACCTCCGATCGGGACCTCGTCCCCGCGTCTCTGCTCTGTGGTGACCGCTCCGTAGGTGCCGGGGCTGTTGCGGGACTGACGGGTTGTATCAGGCCGGTGATTAGTTCTTTGCTGCGTGCGCTGCACTGCAGTGAGCGCGCGCTGTCTCGTGCCGACAAGGCCGCCAGCGGGAAGCCGCGGGTGTTTCAGAGAGGGTCTGGAGGGGGTCCAGAGGCTCCTCCACAGCTGCAGACGTCGGTCCAATGAGTCCGGAGTGTGGTCAGATAAGCCACAGGAGACTTCAGCTATTTTACAGCAGTTTAGGGGTTTGTTTGAGCCGGTTTAGCTGGGTTCAGCACGGAGCCCTTGTGCAGTGCGACCTACTCCATGCAGGTCCAGGCCACGCCCCCGTGCCCAAACTTTTTCATATGACTGTGTAGCGTTAGTGTAAACGTAGTGTAGGACCCACCTGCATTGAGGTCTCGTTGAAAATCGAAGGTGGGCTTAAGCAATTTTGCGCAAAAGTGTGAGCAAAGAACCTCATAAAACTTTTGTTTTTTTTTAAAGCAGAAAGTTTTTTTTTTTCAACGTATTCTATTTTTGTGTGCTGCTGTTATTGTTATGTGTATTTAGATTACAGCCATCACAGCGTGCACCCACATTTAAAGTTTTTTGGAGGTGCTGAACCAAATATATTGTGTGATATTATTATATATATATATATATATATATATATATATATATATATGTATATGATGCCGAGCATGTACACTAGACTTCTTTGGTTGACCATGGCAAGGCTTGTTCTGAGTGGAACTTGTTAAATGACCCGAATATATTATATTTATAAATATATATATTTATATTTTATATATATATATATATATAATATATATATATATATAATAATATATATATATATTATGTGTATATATAGACACAGATAGTGAAGGAAATAATTATTGGATCACTTGCTGATTGTGTAAGTTTGCCCACTGACAAAGACATGAACAGGCTATAATTTTGAGGGTAGGTTAATTTTAACATTGAGAGATAGGATATCCAAAATAAAATCCAGAAATTCACATTGTATAAATTATATAAATTTATTTGCATTTTGCAGTGAAAAATAAATATTTGATCCCTCTGTCAAAAAACACTTAATACTTGGTGGCAAAACCCTTGTTGGCAAGCACAGCAGTCAAACGTTTTTTGTAGTTGAAGATGGGGTTTGCGCACGTGTCAGGAGTAATTTTGGTCCACTCCTCTTTGGAGATCATCTCTAAATCATTAAGATTTTGAGGTTATCGGTTGGCAACTTGGAGATTCAACTCCCACCATAAGTTTTCTATGGCCACTCCATGACCTTAATGTCACCTCATAGGTGAATATGGTAATGAATATTTCCACTTTTTTGGACTGAGGACAACAGGTCTGTAGCTATAGCAACCAGCACTGACAGCCTATAAGGACAGATCAAACAAGTCTGTAGCTATAGCAACCTAAGGAGCTGATGCAGCCCGTAGAAAAGGGGATATCTAGGAATAGGTAGGACACTGTTAATGGACACATATTGCAAAGAGACTTATTTTTGCAAGATATTTAACATAAAAAGCAATCCTTGTAGTGAGACAACCCCTTTAAGCTATCAGTAATACTGACTGTTTTCACACCAAAAAATGACCAGCTGGTGGTGACAGAGAGCAATTTTTTATACTACCTGTAATGTCAAAATTTGTATTTTACATTATAAAATAGACCCCAACAGTAAAAACAAATAAAATAAAATGTGGTACATTGTTTTGTTCCATGCATAAACTTAGTTTCAGGTGAAATGGCACAAATTTCCTAATTTATTAAAACGGGGCATGTGGTAAAACTTTCTGGGCGTATTAAAAAACTTGTGTTTTTGCCAAACCATGGCAAAATATAGCGCCTCTTAAAAATCATACATTTGGTTGAATTTAACACTACTCTTAGTCACTCACTTGTCAAAACTGGCATAAAAGGTAAAAACAAATAACACATTTTGCGGGTTTTCTTTTTTTTTGTCACCCTTTGCATTTTGTTTAGTAAATCTCACCAAACCAAAGAGTACTATTTTATGGAAAATATATAAAGCCTGGATTCACAAGGTTATTGGCAGTTTTAAAATTTTTCATCTCAGTACCTCCATGCAAGCATTTTTTTTGTTAAAGTTCTTGCAAAATTTTGTACAGCAAAATAGAGTCTGTTTTTTGCAGGACAAGTTTTACATTTAAGGGCTTAATTTTATAAATGTATTGTTTTTTATTATGTATTACTATAAATAATAAAATAATTTAATATTATTAATATAATTTAATACTTAGATACAATTATTATAATTAATTTATTAACTTTTTATTCAACCCACAGTCTGGTTGTAAGTCAAAGCGGACCCTGAGAAAACTTCTCAGTATACACTGTATCAGATCTATCCGTCCTGCACTGTTCTCTTGGATAGAGATCCATGAGGAAGCAGCGGTCTGGAATCTGATACTGTATATACTGATTATCCAGCATTTGGTCAAGTGGAGAGTTGTGCCTCCCTCAAGCACTACAAAACAAGGTGAGTGTATAATATCGTACACTTGTTGGCTGATATCCCATAACGATACCACACTATGGAGCATTTTCTGTTCTTTTCTTTGGATGGTTTTAACATTAAAGCACATTTTTGTCAGTCATGCATAACTTTAACCAGAAATGTAGAAGAATTCACTCAGCCTCATAGCAAAATGAGAAAGGTCCCTAGCAGCATAAGGAGCAATAATTAAAGGTATGAGTAATAGCACTATATATTACAGACGCACATAGTGGTGCTAGACAGCAGAAAGCTATGAAAAGCTACAATGTTCTTGCACCTGAGTGGGCCCTCTTAACCTCTCGGCCCCATAGCATCAGCTTTGGCTGCAATAGCTATAGTTAAAGTCAGGACTGTAATCTAAGGTACATTTGCGCTCCTCTTCCTTGTCCTTTGTCTAGTTCTATCAGAAGTTAATTTTACAATATTTTTTTTTATAACATGTTTACTGTTGTGTATAAAGCACACTTAAGCAATTTTTTACAGGTTCCCTGTTGTTAGAAGCAATTTAACAAAAGTGCCAGACTTTCTCCATGGTGACACCAGCCCCAGCCAACGTGTTGCCAAGGCCATCAATCATCATTTCTCACTGAAAGAATCTGCAGTATAGCATTCATGTCTTAGAAAACAAGATACTTATATGTCACAATTTCTCATTTTCGAACAGTAGCCAAAGTCTTGTAAATTGATTCTTTTATCCCGTGGTCTACTATGCATTGCCAGCTGTTGGTATACAATATGAGTTAAGCATCATATAGCTTGTGAATGAATGTCTTAATTAACGAGACATGTCTGCAAATTATTATTACATGGGAATAGTGTGTCTAGAAGTTAAGGATGCTTTATAATGTACATATACGTGTATAACTCTCAGAACATACCATATTAAATCAAGAAAAATAGATACAGAATAAGGATAGGGCACCATGGCAACAAACAGTTGCCCACAATTCATGATAAAATCCCAGCATTACTGTTGCTTGAGGATGACTGCAATGTTTTCCCATAGGCATAATTCTTTTTTCCAAGGAAAAACATTAAATTCACCAGCTGTGTCAATGCCATGATTTTACTGCAAATAGCAGGCAACTCCGTGTCTTCATAGGAATTCGAGACTAATGGCATTTGTATGCTTAATACAATGCATGAATGAAAGAGTTATGTTCATATTTCTGACAGAGTTGGGACGACGGGTAGGCGAATGTAGGTGACCGCATAGAGCACCACTTCATGCCAGGCAGAAAGGGAGTGCAAGGAGGTATGAAGTGGGCTGAATTATCCATAGGGAAGGCGCTATATGTCTTATTGGCCTAGGGCACCAGAATATTTTGTCCCAGTCCTGATCTCCGGAATATGACAGAGAAAAGGGATGATTCCAAACACTTCTATGTGTTACATCCTGTGTGACTTTTATCCTTTACCATGTATCCATGTCCTAAGTAAAAAATAATTCTATTGACCCTTTACCGCTGCAGCCAGTCTTGAGCTTGAATGACAGAGCCCCATTTTTCAAATCTGATATATGTCATTTTATGTAGGAATCACTTTTTAATGCTTTTATCTATCCATGTGATTCAATGGTTGTTTCTTGTGACACATTGTGCTTTCAGTAAGTAATATATTTTGGTCAAAATAATCCTTGTTGATTTGTGAAAAATATCAAAATGCCATGAAACTTTGTGTAAGACAGATAATTGTACCACACAAAACAGTTTATAAAGTTTATAACTAGCATCTACTACAGTATGTGTCTATTTTATGCTGGCATCATTTTTCAAATGTATTTTTAGTTTTTTTTATGGCATTAGGAGGCTTGTAAATCTAGTAGAAATGTTTCACACATTCAAGAAAATTTGCAACACCCACATAAATTACACCATCTAAGAAACTGCACCCATTAAACTATTTAGAACAGTGTTTAGAAACTTAGGGCGACATGTCCCAACACACCAATGCCAGTTTATTGTTCTATTTTGCAGCAAATCCACTTTTTACGCCATATTCTTGTTGTAAATGGACTGTCGTACACCAAAACTAGGCGCATTATACACCGGGAACAACACTTTGTAATGCACCTAAATATGGTGCACTGTGCCCCCCGTTGCAAAATGTGCCTACTGAGGCGCCTTACAGATGTTATGCGCCCCCGTCGGGCAATGAGCCTCGATAGACGCATACCATATACTACCAATGATATGCTATGTGCCGAGTGTTGAGAAATGCGCCCTTTTTTGATGCAATGCGCCCTTTTTTGATACAATGCCCCCATTTTTGATACGAGGCCCCCTTTTTTGATGCAGTGCCCCCTTTTTTGATACAGTGCCCCTTTATTGATACAATGCCCCCTTTTTTGATGCAGTGCCCCCTTTTTTGATACAATGTGCCATTTTAGGCGCATTAAGTAATCTATGCAAGGTATACCTGACGTCAATTTTTAGAAAGTATCAGACTTTCAGGCACACTTTACACTGATTTAATGCGCCTAATACTGGCATAGATACGCCACTTTTCAGACATGTCGCCCTTATTTTATCTTCTAGGTGTTTTAAAAATGTTGCTTTTTGTGCAGGATTTTTAATACAAATCCAGTATTTACTGGTACACGGTAATTTTTACAGGGAAATGCAAGTGAACATTTATTCTCCCAATTCTGCTGTTTATAGAAATATACCATATGTGGCTCTAGTGCTCTTATTTGACTCAACCACATGCCTGAGAATAGCAGCACCTTCTGGGGTTTGGGGCCTCATTTTTATTAGAATATATTTTAGGCACCATTTCAAGTCTGCAGACACCATAAGCTGCTTAAACTTAATAGATACCCCTTATTTTGGAAAATACACCAGTGAAGAAATATGTTCATGGGAGTAGTGAGTTTATTGACCCCACAGGTGTTTAACAGATTTTTTTAGCGTTGGGCTGTGAAAATGGAAAGCTAAAATTACATGAGATGATATCTTTACTATACTGGTCGGTACAATTACAATGATATAAATTTTATGCATTTTATATAGTTTTTTTTATGTTTTACGCCGTTTACACAATAGAAATGCTTTTGTAAAAAAAATTGACAGTCATAACTTTTTTACATTTTTTTCTTTATATGGAGCTGTGCAAGGACTTGTTTTTTGCAGGATGAATTGACGTAGTCTTTAGTAGCATTTGGGGGTTCATGTGACCCTTTGATCTCTTTTTATCAAGGATTGCGGGAGGTGGGATAAACAAAATGCAGGAATCCTGATAGTGTTTTTTTTTGGTTTTGTTATGCTTCCAGGTTGTCATGGAGACCCCGCGATTGCACAGTGGCATGCCAGTGGAGACAGAGGGTGCTTGACCGTGGCATCTAAGGGATTAATTGGCTAGCTGTGATATACAGTTGTTTCCATGTGCCAATCATGTGGGCTCTGCTTGTGTCCTGGATATATGGGTACATCCATTTTCAGGAAAACTTTCCCACATTAGATGTACCCAAACATCTAATGTCAGAAAGGGGTTAAAAATAATGTAAGCATAATCATCAGAATGAACTCGGCTAATGTAGAACCCCATCCTGAAGAACTGAATCATGTTATTCAATAGATGATTTATTCATTTTATCTCCCCACCTTCCAAAAGTTATACCGTTTTATTTTTTCAGCTACAGAGATGTATGAGGGCTTACTTTATGTAGGACAAAATGTACTTTTTTATAGCACCATTCACCATACCATATAATGTCTTGGGTAGCAAAAAAAATTCTTTGTGGGGTGGAAGATAAAAAAAAATTGAACTGCATCATTTTCATAAAGGCTCGATTTTACGGAGTTCACTGTTCGCTTTAAATGACATGTTATTTGTACTCTGCAGTTCACTACGATTCAAGTAATAACACATTTTTGAATTGTCACTTTAGTACTTTCTTATTTTTTTAATTTGCATTGCAGCGCTATTTTCTACTACCAATAACTTTTTTATGTTTCTAAAAAACAAATGTAATTTAGGCATTGAGGGCAACATGTAAAAATTTTGGTGTGAAAAACCCCAAATTTCTGGGGGCATGATTTTAGTAGAACTCCCTGATTTAAAACCCGCCTACAGCAGGTCTAAATCGTCCTTTTCTAGCGCTTTTGAATTTCGGGGGAGGTTAACCACTTAAAAGTATTTTTCCCGGGTCCGCATAAGCGTCTAAAAATGAAAAGAAATGCAAAAAATCTATAGTTTGCCAAGGCACTTGCGCTACTTCTGCAGGGCCCCCCGAACGTCCTTTACAAAGTGCCGGGCTTTTTAAAAAATGCGCCTAATAATGATTTGGGAGCCTTTTAAAATTTTGCAGGGGGGCGGGCCTAAATTTCGGGGTGAAAAAGATGCCAGATACGGGTGCACCTTTTATACATGCCCCCCTTTGTTTTTTGTTTTCTGTTTTTCAAAAATATGGATAAAATAATGTTACATTTTTAATAGATCAGACTTTTACGGATGAGGTCAAACTAATCAACTTTTTAACTTTTAAAATTTATTTGTAAAATGACGACAAGGTGATGTTTTGAACAAATTTTTTTTTTTTTTTACTTTTAGTCCCCCTAAGGTACTTTATCACTAGGAGGCATGATTGCCTGTATATTATTCTGCAATAGTAGTATATTACAGAATAGTGTACAAATTAGAAGGGGGGGGTAAAGAAAGAAAGATGACGCCATGAAAGGGCCCCCCGCTGCCAAAAATCGATCGACCCCCCGTACACTTTTTTTTAAACTTTAATGCCCCAATCACTGTACATGATAGTGTTGGCGATTATTATCGACAAAGTTGAAATCGGACGGTTTTTAGTTGATGGTTTTTAGATCACGCGATAATTTTGGTTAAAATCTGCGCTAGTCTATTATTCGCGCCTTTTGGCGTTTTCCGTCATTTGGCGGCCAGCAAATCAGCTTAGGAATAGGCAGGGTGAGCTGTGTTGCGACGTCATGCTGGGGGGTTTTATGGTTTCGATTGGCTAAAAATCACATGACCTCGTTTTACATAGAACGCCCCCTGTTCATATCAGTTTTTGTGTCAGTATCTCAAAGAGTGGAGTGGCTTGCCCCTGGCAAACACTCAGCGAAATTTTTCTATTTGTTTTACGAAAGCTTACTTTTAGCGTGAATTTGAACTTTGGTAGATCGAGATTTGCATTTTAGGTATTAGGTGAGAATTTTTAAAGGAGCATCTACCGCTGTAAAGACACAGAGGGAGCTGGGAGGGGGGGGAGGGGGGCCGCGGCGCGAATCAGAGAAGCTCTTTAAAAGGTATATGGATATTGTGCCACCAGAATTAGGTGTAGAAATTGCCATTGCTTTAGGCTTTTTTATTAAACGTTTTTGTTGAAATATTACTTGGCTGTTGGGCATTCCTGAACTTATATTAGGATACAGATCTTTTCTAGTAACTGCTAGTTTATTTGTGTAGGTGCAAAACTCCACTTTTTAATCTTATAAGCTAACATTCAGAAGGTGTTTTTTTTCACCTTTTGGTCAGTCAAGCTTTGTTGATAGAGGTACCTTGCAGTTAAATTTGAATCCAGAAATTTTGTAGTCACCACAGAGGTATTGATAGGTTGCCAAAACATACCTTTTATTTCCGTATAATTTCAGATACGTGTTTTTTCCACTTTGGCGGCAGGCCAGCTTTGTTCATAGAGCCACCTTGCAGTTAAATATGAATCCAGCAATTTTGTAGTCAATCAACTGGTGTATTGAATAGGTGAAAAGAATACATGTTTATTATCCAGTTATTATACATTTCCAGTGGATAGGTGTTTTTTTCAACATTTGGGATCAGTCAAGCTTTGTTGATAGAAGGTTCCTTGCTCTTAGATTTGAATACAGCAATTTTGTAGTCACCACAGGTGTATTGATAGATGCAAATACCTTTTATTATCCGTATACATTTCAGATACGTGTTTTTTTCACTTTGGTGCAGGCCAGCTTTGTTCATAAAGCCACCTTGCAGTTAAATTTGAATCCAGCAATTTTGTTTTGCTTTCCAAAACTCTTCCATACCTTCTCAAATTTTTATGTTTCTGAACATGGAGCGAAATTCAGGTGGTAAGCGAGCAAAGAGGGGGGTTAGGACATGGAGGTAGAGGTACGGAGAGAAGGTGCTCCTTCCAGTGCTGGCTACAACACGATGCCAGCGATCGTCGGTTGCAGGACCGTCAGACCTGTCATCGGCTGGGTCAGCCTGTGAATCTCTAGTAAGAACAGCGTCGCCATCTGTTCTTCAGTTGATAATGCAACCTGCATCCACAAGTCTTACTCCCCGTTCCTCCCAGTTACGGCCACAAAATGTCGTCATCAGCATTCATCCGCATCCCATACAACATGAAGCGAAGGCAGCCCAAATATCAATCGTGTACCCAACCATGGGATAATCCTCATTTTCTGAAAGACCTCTTTGATGACAAATGCGGTTGGGGTCAGAAAGGGCATGTGTAAAACGATCAAGAGGGCCAAAGGGCGTGATTTTGTCTGCTTCTGAGCCCAGTTAATATGCCATCAGAGAAGAAAAAGGAATGCCGGTCAATAGGCAAAATCCCGGCGGCGGTCGGGCAATGCCTTGCAGTGCCTCTTGCTTGTAGCCTGCAGCTCCTGGATGGCAGAATGTCAGGGACGACAAAGTCACCTGTGTGATGATGATGATGACGACATTTGCGGAATCCAAAGTGGTTTTTTCAGCCAGGAATTTACTTGCGACATAGCGCTTCATCAACTGGTACAGATAGGGGAAGACGATTGGGGTGATGTCAATACGGGTCCCGCCGTCCTCAAAAAGGGAGAGGGCGGGTTGCAGAAGTCCGCTGATATGATTCCCGCCTGCACTGTCTGCGCAAACCCCGCTCCTCTGCTTTTCGCCTGTCAAAAATGGTCAGACTCTCAAGCCTGGGCCTTCTTTGAGCAAGCCTCTGATTCACCAGCGATGTCATATGCCGCTTTTGCCGTAAAACGCATAAGTAGAGGCAAGATCTTAGGTGTTATAACCACCACCAACATGTCCTTGTCCACTTTGCAGCGATTGCGATGTGTTGAAATGGAGGGCAAAACTTGGCCAAAAATGGGCCCAGGGCACCCAGACACCGGGCTTCCAACCACCTGTCCACTCCTCTGTCTGCTCCTACTCCTCCTCCGCCACCCACAAGCGTTCTCAGCTGCCATATGTCTCTCCAGAGCCATGATCATGGGATCAGCCTCCGCTTTCAGCCTCCACCGTCGCTCCGAGTACCACAGCACACCAGAGACCATCCTACCCCTTCTCCTTCCGACGGGATTTGACGACATGCTATGACCTTACAGCGGCCCAGTCTAGCAGCAGGCCTTCTGTCTTCCGGGTTTCTGGGAAGCAGAAGAAGAAACACTTTAACCCAAAACCATCCAAAAGCCCAAAAAGCCTGAATGTCAGCATTGCCAGGCTTTTGGCCTTGGAATGTTGCCTTTCAGTCTGGTGGACACAGATGGGTTCTCCACGTCATGGCCCTTGCCTGCCCCCAATTCCAGATGCGAACAGGCATTTCTTTGCCAGAGAATGCTGTCCCTGCCCTGGCCAGCAACGTGTCATCTAAATTTCAAGCGCGTTGTCTGCATCTGTGGCGAAAGTCATCTGACCCACCGAACACATTGGACTAAGTAAGCACGGCAAGGCCGCTTTATCTCTGTGCAGCTTCACTGGGTGAGCTGGGTGGATGTCTTGGTAGTGACGGTGGCTCTCATGGCTCGTGCGCCACGCTCTTTAAAACCGTCGAGGATGGTTGCAGGGCTCTTTCCACCAAGGTCTCTGGTGGCATCACGTGCCCCAGAGAAACCAGGCCCGTGTTTGTTGAAATTAATTGTCTTGGGACCGTCAACACACAGGTAAGGAGCTTGGAGGCTACTCCGCAACGCAGGAGTGTTCTGAACCGGCGCGCGAGCGCTTGGCTGGGTGACAAGAACCTATGTGCCAGGCAAGGTGTGTGCTTTATAAGGGCGGAATCTGCTGGCCGCCTTAAGATCTGTAGGCTGGGAGCACTGGCACATGTCATGACCTTATCGTCCAGAAATTTCTAAGAGTACCGGGTTGGACTGCCTGCTGAGGATGACGCGAGGTCTTGAGATCGCCACTTCCGCCGTTCGCACCCTTGCTTCGTCCCGCCTGGCTGACGTGTTGCAGCGTCTAGCTCGGCCTTCCCGGTCAAGTGTCTCATTGTTGACGTGGCAACACGCTGGAATTCCACTCTCCCAAGCTCTCAGAGCGATTGTGCAGCAGCGCAATGCCATTATGCAGTGACGAAGTGACCACATGGCCTGACAAGCAAGCGGTGCGGACCTCGGGGTGTTGGAGCCACGAGAGTTGGAGGCAGGTGAAAGAGGCTCTGCACATCCTTGCCAGTTTGATGAAGACACCAAAATGGTCAGTGCGGACAATGCCTTGTCAGCATGAGCATTGTGGTGATTTAGTTCTGGAACGATGTAGGACACTCTGAAAAACAGGACCCGCCATCGGACGGAGGAAGGAGAGGGACACAGATGCGGCACGGAGCTTTTCTCTCCGTCTAATCACAAGCTCGACAGTTTCACAATGTTATCGGTCTTCATCTAGCAGTGGTTCGGGGTCCAGGGCTTAGTGCAAGTCGGCGCCCAGCTTCAGGGTGCATTCATTTGACTTAAAATTAATATATAATTACCCCCCCCCCCCCCCCCCCCCCGCACCCCTATATTTATTTTAGGCAGTCAGGGCTGTGGTTGAAGCTGTGCCAGAGAAGCTGGTGGAGTGGAGGAGGAGGAGGAGGGTAATCCTGGACACAGACTGTTACCGGAGGTCATTGCCTTGGATAAAGAGATTGTCGTGAATTTGCGGGGGAGGAGGAAGGATTTTGGGAGGGGGGGGGGGGAAAAGGGAAGATCTGTTTGCTAGTGCCCCTCGCACACAGAAGGCTTGGGAAATCCAAGCTCCTCTCTCACATGTGGCTGGATGTGAATGCTCCCATTTCCTCAACATGATCCCTCGCATTAAGGCCATCAAAAATGAACAACAGTTACATGGTGTGGCCTACCCTCCTGGATCCCCGTTTACAAAACACAAAAACTCAGCACTTTCACTTCCACCCACCAAATAGAGAGTTTAAAATGCAGGAAATGGAGACTTGCTGATGATTTCTACTGGAGACATCTGTTGCGTCTGCTTTCACGTTCCTCAAAATGTCCGGTGGATCAACATCAGCAACGTTACAGCAGTAGAGTGCAAGAAGCCGTAGCGGCAGCAGCAGTAGAGGCAACGGTGGCAGGAAGCTATTGGTGACCTCTGGCAATTTTATTTACCACCCTCACAACGATGCAATGCATGGGCAACACATCCAACACACAGAGACCAGCTTAAGATCATAGTGCACGGACTATCTTGCGTCTCAACACCGATTGTTTTTGTATGTGTTCCGGAACTCAATAGACTTCTGGGTATCGCAAATCGGACGAAATGGCCCGAGCTATCGCCACGCCCATAGAGTGTTGTCCTGCCCAGCAGCCAGCGTCATATCTGAGCGGACCTTCAGCTCAGCTGGAGGAGTCCTCATTAAGACAAACGCATCGGCTTTACACAGATAATGTGGATCGTGTGGACTTTCATCAAGATGTATCAGGTTGGATCTCGGATGATTGTTTTGGCCTCCACAAATTGCCGAGGTCACAGATAGTTGTACGGTCTACTTCACATTCCTCTTCAAACAGGAAATGGCCTCTTGAAAAATTTTTTTTTTAAAATGATCATTTGCTTTCTGCGCGAGTTTTTATTCTCAGTTCCCAACGTAGATCATTTTGCTGGGTTTCGTGTGAGGAGGGACTTGTAAAAGACAGCAAGTTCATGACAACTCCGTTATTCACATGTACTCACTTTATCTTTTAGACTGTTTTCGCATTGTCAATGGTTTTGAGGTCAGTGTTGCTGTTGAGATACAGTTTAATCATGGTACTTTGGAACAGAAATGTGGCTTTTAAGATGCATTTTTCAACATCACAATTTTTAATAGTGGCTGAGAAGTCATTTTTATAATTTTTTTTATTATTTTATAATTTTTTGGGTTGCTGCTTTAAAAATGCAGCCAATTCTACAGGTCCCCTATTATAGAAAAAAAATTGTTTCGAAAACAGGACTTTGTTTTCACATTGTCAAAAGTGGTCAGAGGGCCATGTTTTGAATTTTTAGGGGCCATTTCAGCTGTGAATTGCAGCTAGACTAACAGGTCTATTCTAAAGAATGTGGTTTCTAACAGACATTTGTTCTCACAATTGTCAAAAGTGTCTCAAGGGTATCGTTTGAATTTTTAGGGCATTTTGCTTTGAAATGCAGCTAGACTACAGGTCCCTATTGTAAAAAATGTGGTTTCAAACAGACATTTGTATTCACAATTGTCAAGAGTGGATAAGGTGTATGTTGCTGTAGAAACAGGAATATGTAGGACACTGTTAAGGGGGGACAATATTGAAAATGACTTGTGTTTTGCAAGATTTTTAACATAGCTAGCAATCCCTGTATTTTAGACAACCCATTTAATACAATTTAAAAAGAGAAACAAAGACATTGGTGAGATTCCATCTATTTTAAAAATATGTTTTCTAGAATTAAACTCTAAAAAACTTTGCATGTTGTTTCTAACAGGGACATTTGTTCTTCACAATTGGCAATGTCCAAAGTGGCTCGTTGGGTATGCTTTCGAAATTTTTGGGGCATTTTGGCTTTGAATAGCAGCTATATACTACAGGTCCTATTTTAAAAAATTTTGTTTTCTAAAGACATTTGTTATTCACAATTGTCCAAAGTGGCTCAAGGGTCATGCTTTGAATTTTCGGAGCATTTTGCTGTGCCATGCAGCTATTATACGGTCTATTATAAAAAATGATGTTTCTAACAGACATTTGTTGCATTCACAATTGTCCAAAGTGGCTCAAGGGTCATGCTATGAATGGTTGGGGGCAGTTTTGCTTTGGAATGCGTATTTCTACAGATCCTATTATAAACTAAAAGTTGTTTCTAACAGACATTTGTTCTCACAATTGTCAAGAGTGTCAAGCGTGTGATGGTGCTGTCAGAAACAGGAATAGGTAGGACAACTGTTAATGGACACAATTGCAAATGACTTGTTTTTGCAAGATCTTTAACATAGCTATCAATCCCTGTTTTGAGGACAACCCATTTAATATAAATTAAAAAGAGAACAAATAGACATGGTGGGAGATGGATTCCAACTCTATTTTAAAACTGTTTTTCTAGAATTAAACATCCCCCTACTAAAAAATCTTGCCATATGTACTCAAATAGATGGTTAAAAAATCCTCTGAATTGTAGAAGGGAGGGTACAGGAAAGTACTGACCAGATGTAGTGTTATTCAGAGGGACTGGAGTCATGGAGCTGGACAGAGAACAATGAACAGGAGACATTTCCTCCAGCACGTGAGGTAAAATGAGGAAAAAGAATGTCAAGAAAAAGGGACCCTGGGTGGAACAGGAGCGGTTAACCACCAGTATTTTCCAAGTGAGCTCAATTGGTCCTCACTTACGGAGGGGCAAGGCGTCTACCTGGTCTGACTGTGTACTGAGGAAGCTGGAGGTCTTACCTACACTGTCGCTTCCGCACTCTGCTTCACAGCACGATGTTTTCGTTGCTGCGTATAAGGCTTCTTTTTTACGCGTGTTAATAGATGACGGACGCAGCCAGGGCTTCACGCAAACCACTGTAAGTCTGGAGCCTGGACGCTGGTACCTCCGTGTTAACAGAATGGGCTGACGGCAGACACAGGCTCCTCCACCGGTGTAGGGCAACAGGAGAGCTTCAAAATTTCTCTTAAAAAATCAGATTTTGGAAAAGGTGATTTCTGATGAGTTAAGTAAGTGTCAAAAAGGATAAAGGGCCTCCAGGGCTGGGGACAACGCAAATCTGTACAATTTGAGGCTTTAAATTTTTCTGGGGCTGGAGTCATATGGGTTTCCACTCATTTGATCTCCAGGGGAGACGTGTCCCTAATTACTGTGAAGAAGGATTTGGAGAAAAATGAAACCATTTGAAGATTAGATTGGGACTTGAATTCAGATTTCAGAAGCCAGGAGGGCAATGTCTTCTCAAACTAAGAAGTGTTTTGGGGATGTTTGGTAATATTTTAATTATTCATGGGGTTGTGGCGGCGACGAATTGAAAACATCTACACGTTTTAAAAAATACTTTAAAAAACTGCAGGGTTTCGGGTGTGTGTTGTGTTGTATGTTATCCACTTGGAAAAAAAAAGCAAAATGATAATAATGTTAAAACTAGAAGAGAGAAAACTTTCCTAAATTTTTTCTGTTTACAAATGTCAGTTACGCAAAAAATATACTAAATGACACGTACTGTACAAATTGCATACGTGCCACTTTGTGAATCTGGTGGATCAAACAGGTCTAAGGGTCATGCTGTGTCCGCAGGACAGGATATGGTCAATGCTCAGTTCAACTAAATGGTGTTCAAGAATGACTCCTTTTCCCGGCACTTTAATCTGGGGGTCATCAGGTTTGGGGGCTCATGAGGTGTGCTGCGTTCCAGGGACAGGGATATCAATATTCCTGTTCAGTTCATGTAAAAGATGATGAGTTCAAATCATATGCCTTCTTGGAACTTTTTAATTTGTGGTGATTGCGGGTGTTTAAGGGTCAGGCTGTGGTACAAGATCAGGGATAGAGTGAATGGTCTGTGAGTTTTTTTCTGTGGCTTTTATACCTAAGTGTGTTGCCTAGATGTAGCACGTATCCATGTTGATGTTGTGGACGTTAATTCTAGGGCTTCTCCAGCCCATGTTCTGTTTGGGTGTAAGATAATGAAGGGTGTTTTTGTTCCTCTCCCATTGACTTAAATGGTCATCGGCGATAATCTACATTAATCGACTATCGGAAAATCAGTCTTGATACATTTGACGATAATCGACTATCGACACGTTGGACGATAGTCTATCGTAAAATTCGCTCATCATAAGTGGAAAGATCTAAAAGAGTTAACCATTCCAGGATCCAGAGTATCTCTAATACGGTTCTAGCATCTGTTCTCACTGTAAATAACAGCCGTTAACTATTGCGCATGTAGTGAGCTCAGCAAGTGAGCCTCAACTCCTAACTTTACGCAACAACTCTGATGCAAACTGTGCCTCTTATGTTGGTAATGGTTTAAGCACCCACTTTCTATTTATAAAGAATTTGTACACGGACTAAAATGTTTATAGTTAGTAATAATGCAATTCATTTACTACAAATGATCACAAATGTTACATATTACCTCAGAGTGCTTTTTATGAGGTCACTTCTAATATTCTTATAATTTATAGTAGGGTGCAGTACTCTATATATAATAATAGCAAATCTGTAATAGCAAAATAACACAACAATACTTACAGATCAAATTTTTCAAATTCAGATCTTAACAATTATAAAGGCTGATTTTCTATTTTCTTATCGCTTCTCTACTAGACGAAGAGACATAACACTTATTTGTTTAACTTCCTGCAACAAAAAAATTAGAAATTTGGCAAGAAAATATACCAGAAGTAAATTGTAAATATAGTTAGTAAATACAGAAATAGAGAAATCTGAGAAATAATTAATGGTAATAAGCTTTTTGTGGCTATTTTCCACTGCTGAGGAAAGATATTCAGGTGGTGTATTATCACTATATAGATCAAGTGCTTCTTCTAAATGGGTAGATCCAGCTAGTCACCTTGTGGCTGCAGTGCTTGTTACATAGTGACATAGTTTGTAAGGCCGAAAAAAGAAAGATATCCATCCAGTTCAGCCTATTGTGCTATAGTGTTGATCCAGAGGAAGGCAAAAACCCCCATGAGGTAGAAGCCAATTGTCCTCATTTTAGGGAAAAAAAATCCTTCCTGCTCCAATCCTGTTAATCAGAATAAATCCCTGGATTAAGACCCTTCTCCAGAATCCTGGTCACTATAACTTGTTATATTCTTACACTCTAGAAATGCATCCAGACCCTTTTTGAACTCTGTGAAATTCCCATGACAAGTTCCTCTGGCAGAGAGTTCCAGTCTCACTGCTCCTACAATAAAGAATCCCGTTCTTTCCTCAAGACTTAGAAGATGCTCCCTTGTTCTAGATACAATGATTGGTATAAATAGATCTTGGGAGAGAGGTCTGTATTGACTTTTGTTATATTTAAACATATTTATTATGTCCCACCGAAGCTGTCTTTTGTCTAAACGAAATAACTCTAATTTTGCTAATCTCACTGGGTATTGTAGTCTACCTAGTCCTCTTAATACCTTTTTTTTAACCTGCTTTTGAACCTGTTCAAGCTCTACAATGTATTTCTTGTGCAATGGTACTTGTATGCAATATTCCATGTGTGGTCTGACCAGTGATTTGTATAATGGGAGAATAATGTTATCATCATTAGGGACGAGCGATACTATCGGCAAAAGTTGAAATCGGCACGATTTTTAAGTTTATCGGAATTTTCTGATGACGACAATAGTTCCGTGTAAACTCTTATAATCGTTTCATCATTGTTTACTATTGGGCACTTTTTCGCATTTCACTGAATTGGGTGGCCAGCCAATCAGCTCAGAGTATAGAGGGTGGTGAGGGGTGGTATCGACATCAGCTGTGGGCAGGTGTATGGTCTCATTGGCTGCAAAAATCACATGACCTCGTTTTATGTATACGACTGCATTTCCTGATCAGTCTCATTTCTCAACTTTCTCACTACAGAGCAACACGTCTCACTGCCTGTTCCACAGCTCAGACACAGTCTTTATTTACACAGAAAACCATCCTTATAGTTGTGAAGCTTAGGATATAGCTACATTAGATAATTTTAGTTCTTATTTGGTTAGAGGGGTCCTATGGGGGGGGATGATGTGCAAAGGGGGGGGGGGGCACAATCTGTTCCCTGTCCTGAACAGGCATTGAAATAGCACAATGTTTAAACACATTTGGCCTGCAGATTCTCCCCAACTGGGGTGAAATTTTCCCTTTTTTTTTTTGTATTCTATTGGTTTCCCCCGTGCGTCCAGTTTGTGGCAAATAGCCCCCTTGTACGTAAATTTTTACAATTTTTAAAGTAATGGTGCCCCGTTGTCGTGGGGGTCAAAACTGATATTAATCCTATAACTTTTAAATGTTTTATTGCAGTCCGTGCGTCTCAGTTTGGGAAAAATAGCGCACTTGTCGCAAATTTGTTCCCCTATTTTTTAGAATGCGCCTTTTTGTCGTGGTGTCAAAACCCCCCTATCTAATCCATATAATTTTAAAAAAGTTTCTATTGCACTCAAAAGAAAAATATTTAAAAAATGTTTCCCTGGTGCAACAGTGAAGGGGCTCCGCCAGTTTTTTCCCCGGAATTTCCCAAAACATTTCTTTTTTTGTGGAAAAAGGGGGGCCTTTTGCAGTGCTCCCGCGTACCTGCTGTGGGACGCCCCTCCCTTACGTTTTCGGGTTTGCCATTGAAATAAAGGAAAATTTTTTTAAATAAAATGAATTTTTTTCTTACTTTTTTTACCTAATTGTATTCCTAAGTTTTGACATATCCAGTTAATGTTGTGGATTTAATTTCCGCTTTTCCTCACCGGGGCTGGGGGTTTAAAATGAAGCTTTGTTTCCCTAAGTTTTAATGGTCATCCGGGATAAACGATATCCATTAAATTGCCGATAACCACTATCGACTGATAACGATTGTTGACACAATCGCTCTCCAAAAAAACCCTATGCACAAAAGCCCCTTTTTTTTACACCCCATATTTCCCATTTGCCTTGGCAGCTGCTGCCGACAGTGGCTGCTAAAATTAAGTTTATTGTCCACTAGGATTTTCCCCAAGTCCTTCTTCATTTCACTTTTCCCCGATTTTTCTTTTAACAAATGATCAAAAAATTGAATTTTTTCCTCCCCATGTCAAAACCTTGCATTACCCCGCTTAAAAACCTTTTTTCCCCATTTCCTGGAAAAGCCCCTATTTACCCGATCCCATTGGTAAAAAAACCCCAATCATTGTCACGACCAGTTACCCACCTAAAAAATTTTTTCCCCAGGTAAAAGCATTCTCAATTTTCTTTTTCCCTTTTTTTACTTTTTTCCCTTTTTTATGTGACACAGTGTCATGCTTTAAAAAAAAATCTAGAATATATGAATCCTGGCCTCACCCCAACCCCGATCTAGAACAAAACCCTCCTCATAAAGCTGATGATATTAGGTACAGGAACAACCCTTTTTTGAAAAAAATTTTTAAACTTTATTTTTCAGTAGATTCTCCATAAACTTCTTAGTTTTCCCCCCCAACGTTTAACCTATTCAAGGTTAAAAACTTACCACCAAAATTCCAAAACATTTTTGACCACCGGGTTGGGGGGGACCAAAAATTGCTATCCCCCAGTCCTTTGGGACATCCCCTTAAAAGCCAACTTTCAACGGGGGTCTATCAATGAATTTTTCTTAGGACTTTTGATTTGATATTTTAATCTTTTTAAGACGGAGAGCCCCTTTTTCCGGGTTAGACAAGAAACTTTTTAAAAGGGGTTTTATCTCACCCCCCCAGCAACGGAAGTACCTATTTACTCGATATACCGAGTTTTTAAACAAAAAAAAGGCTAAAAAAATCCCCCCTGGTTTTAAAACCTAGTCACTGTTGGCGCTCGGTCGTGCGAGGCCCGGGGCCCCGCGGGACGCTTAAGTTTAATGCGGCTCCTCGGGAGCGCAATAACTGAATCCCCGAGTCAGCTGACAGTTTTTGGGCGCGCGGTGGCCCGTGCAGTCAGCATCTCTTCCCTTGCATGCGACCCTCCGGAGGCCCATGCAGGAGAAGGATACCCACTGGGGGGCAGAGAGAAAAGCGCTCCAGCACAGGCAGGGTGTCATCCCCTTGCGTGCGCGGCCAATGACTT
>JAODAL010027155.1:0-55423 GCA_025379985.1 Phyllomedusa bahiana | reverse complement strand
CCTGTGGGTTCCTGATTTTTATAGAACGGAGATTTGGGAAAGGGGCATGGGTAGGTTTGTCCAGAAAAGGGCTGAAAGTTGTTGAATAAAGGGGAAAGGGTTGTGACAGGGAGTCCAAACGAAGTTGGTAAATTAAAAATTGAGCAGAGGCACAAAAACCCCGGAAGAATTTCCCCATCCTTGTGAGTTGGAGAGTCAGAAACTCGAGAGGCCAAGAGAAGAGGTTAGTAAAAGAAACTGAGAGCAAAAGGGGAAAAAGGGGTTGTCAATGGGATGTTGAAATTAACCTTTGATGAGAGGGGGTATTTCATAGAGAGAAATGGGGAAGCCAGGCAGCAAATGATCCAAAAATGGGGGGGTGACCCGGGGGGAACTGTAGACAACCTCGACCTGAGGGAAAAAATTCCAAAAGTCTGAGGGTGTGGACCTCAAAGGGGGAAAGTGGTGGGGGTACGGGGGAAATGACCGGTAAGTCTTTTGCAAAAATAAGTATGCCAACTTCCCCACCCGGGCCCGTTCTCAGGTCTGGGGGTGGGGGTGCCATTCTTTATCGTTGGATAAAGGGCCCTCACATTTGATTCTTTATAAAGAGATATTGGCCCGGTAAAATTTCAAATTTAATGAAGCATTTTAAAAATTGACATCCACTTTCAGCATTCAACCGTGATTACACTGACAAAAAATGGACAAAAGGAAAGCAATATCACGTTGGTTTGCACCTCCCAGTCGTTAAAAAATTTAAAGGCAAAAGCCCTTTGCATCGACCGGGGAAGCCGGGGCCCAGAGAAAAGGAGGGCGCAATATGGTACTAGCGCGCACTGGGACGTGCAACTTTTTCGGGCAAACCCCTCCCCTTCCCAGGCAGGGCAATCAGTATACACCACTCCTTAAATAGGTAAGGGGGCGTTTTTCCTACTTTCTAACATCTTTAAAAAAACACAAAAAAAAAAAAAAACACACAAAAAAATCACAAAAAATAAAACTTATTAAACATAACTGCAGAAAAAACATGGGAAACCATTCATGCTTTACGAAACCCCAAATTTCAAAGGAAGATCGCAAATTGAGGCTCTATTGGGGCCCCCTCGGAGATAATGACTCAAGCCCGTGATCCGAAAGCCTCATGTTTAAGAAATTTATTAGTCAGGGATGGTTATCTTACATAAAATTTTTATGTATTGATTTGGGGCTTGGGGAAAAAACCCCGGCGTGGAACCCTTTAGCAAAACCAGCGAAACAAGTTATCTTTGGGTCTTACTTTTTTATTGACTGAATTGTATTCTCTAAAGACCAAAAGATTACCTACCTGACTATAATGCCTAGGGAGATCGCCGGGAGCCTGATGCCCGAGCAGAGATGTTTTTTTCTCGGAGGCAATAGAATACAACCACAGCAGGTAACCTGAGGACTCCAGGAATAAAAACAGGGGGGAAAGACCATAAATACCCGCGCCGATTAGACAGCTGCGAAGAAAGGAAGCAAGCCTAAAATTTTGCATGCCACGGGCGTTAGCGGAGAAAAAAAAGTAAAAGGGGCCCCCCCGCATACCTAGGGGATTACGAAAGTAATCTTCACCCATCCTCCTGCCAGACGATGTCAAATACAAAGAAAGATGGAATCCCATCAGAAAAACCGTTACTCGATGGACTTAATGATCCTCTCGATTCAGAAACCAAAATGAATCGTTTCCCCAACCATATGGAGATAATCGACTTGAAGAAAAATAAAAGGAATGTCTCTATGGATAAAATACAAAAAAAAAACACCGAATTGAATCTAGCAAGAAAATTTAAGCAAACCCTACTCCAAAACAATTTTTAAAATCCGAACGGTTTACAAAGGGACTATGCTGAACCGCGTTTACACTTGGGCAGAAGACCGGATGTATTCAAGACGAATACGTATAACCACAAAAGAGACGGGGTTAAAAATTCGGCATCCCCGCAACGAGGACCGACCCAGGGAAAGTATACCCATCTGACAGAAAATCCCCGGGAACAAAAAGGGCGAGGTTTTTTAGAAAAGCAATGGAGACTGCATAAACCCAAACCCCCAGAAAATATACCATCAGGAATAGGGGAAAAAAATCCAATGATACCCAAAAAAAGGAACCGTCGTTTTTATGAACTTTTCATCAAACCCTAACTGGGCACAACAGGTGCCCGGGAAAAAAGGGCCTTAATTTTGCCCCAAGTCAGGATCTGATCTGTTTGTTTTACGATGATTTTTTCGATTCTTCGAAAATTAGGTGTAAAATATTTTTTGCAATTCTTTCCCCAGGTGTTAAGCTCATGAGATAAAAAAGTTTTTTTCCAAAAAGCTCAAAAAACAAGTCAGTTTGCCCCCAGTATTAAAATCCCCCCTTGAGGTGTTTGAGCATTTGGGTTAAGAAAGATAACTGACAAATGGGAGAAAAAGAAAAACGCATTTTTAACAACCTCAGAAAAAAAGAAAGGGAAGCTTTAAGGAATTAAAAAATGAAAACCCTCTTCCTTTTTAAAAAAGCGGAAGGGGGGGTCAGTTGTTAGGGACGGGGAACCATATATTAATGAAGCAATGACAAATTTCAAGATTCTCGGGTGTATGTACCCCTAAAAAAAGATCCAACAAGTGAATTAAGTAATTACTTTCAAAAAGTAATTAAATGAGGCTTTTGGGGCGGGGCCAATCATACCATGAAAAACATATTCTTATTAAAAAAAACCCCACTGTCCCGATTCTGTATAGGTCCCAAGGGGTTCATAAGTCCACTCCCAAAACCACCACCGGGCCCATTGTTCGGGCATCGTTTCAGTGTTAGAACCCTTGCAAAAACGTTATATGTATCCCAACCTATTGTCAAGAAAGATTCTAAAATCCTACAGGATACTGGCCAGTTCTTGCAGTAATTAAAGATATTGAAAATTCAAAGGGTTTATAGATTATCACACTAATTAAAGTCCCTGTTCACCACCTTTCCAATAAAAGGGGGAAATGAAAATTATAGTGATGTGTTATGTAAACGCAACTTTAAAAAAGAAAAGTTTGCTTTTTGATGCGATTACTCGATATAGTCCTGACCAAAATTTTTTTCGTTTTTGGGACCGCGTTCCTTCCAAAAACGGGGGACCTCGATGGGGTCTCCGGTGGGGCCCCAGCTTTGAAATCTTTACATGCAAGCTTTGAGAAAGCTACGGTTTCTTTACAATTTAAACAACTACATTGTTTCCCGGTATTTGTATGTGGGCGATGTCCTACTCCCCTTTGGGTTGGGTCACTTTACAACTTTTTAATTTTCACATATTCAAAAATTCCACCCATTTATCCAATTCCTTTTGACCATGATGAATATAGATTCTATTTGACGTGGGTGGGGCAAAAAAGGAAAAAAAGATAGTACATCACTATATAAAAAGGCAGACTGATCAAATAATGTCTTGATCCAATAGCCCAAAATGCCCCCCAGAATTTTGGGGGTCGCCAAATCACAGTTTTAAGGGGGTCGGGGAATATGCTCAATGACGCCGATACCCAGCCCTTTTGGGAAGTTGATATGCCGATTTAAAAATGAGGGTACGATGAAACAGAGCTAGGAAGATGGGAATGGATGTTTCAATGATCCCTAGAGAGAACCTCCCCAAACCTAACAACAAAAAAAAAACAAAAAGGGAGGGGAAAACCGCAATTTTCCCTTTCATATCGCCTATAAAACATCAGGGGTTATCAAACAGGGAATAAAATATTTGGGGGTATTGCGTAGGACAGAAGGTGGGGCACCTTTTTAAAGGGAAACCCCCGATGGGGACCAAAAGGTAGGACCCTAGTCAACAACTAATTTCACGGGCCTTAAACAACTAGAGTAAAAAAAACAAAACTATTAAGTTACAAGATCAGGGGGCCTTTTTGCTTGAAATGTACCAATTTTTCATTGATTCTCAAAGGAGACTTATAAACCACCCCTCAAAGGCCTAAAGTAAAAATCAAAGTTTTTAAAATGTGAAAGTGAGGGGGTTTATATATATGTTAAAATGCCCCTTGGGCGAGTATATGTGGGGGAACAAGGATTATTGGTCAAATCAATAACTAAGTGGCCATTAAACTAAGAAAAAAACTGTACAACCCAAATGATGACTTAGTGTATCAAAGATTTGACCCCCAAAAAAAATTTTGGGGAAACGACCGGGCTAAACACTTCCCGGAAACACGGGATGACTTATGGAATTGCGCTGGTGCGTTTTAGAAAAAGTTTTATTAAGTAACGCACCCTGACTAATAAATTACTTTTTAAATGAGGCTTCTGGGGTACGGAGCTTGAGTCATTATTTTGGGGGGGCCTAAAAAAACCTCAATTTTCGAGTCTTCCTTTTTAATTGGGTTAGTAACGCATGAGATGGTTTCCCACTGTTTTGCCTCAGTTATGTCTTAATAATGATTTTATTTTTCGTGTATTTTTGTGTTTTTTTTTTTTTTTTTTTGGGGTTTTTTAAAGATTTAGAATGTAGAGTAAACGCCCTCTTTCCTATTTAAGGGGTGGCTGTATACTGATTGCTCGTGCCTGAGGAAGGGGAGGAGTTTGCCCCCAAACGTTGCAGTCCGAGTGCGCCCTAGCTACCTCATTGGGCCCCCTCTGCCTGGGCCCCGGCGTCTCCCGATCGATGCATGGGCTTTTGCCTTGAATTTTTTGAACGACCGGAAAGGGCGCAACCTAACGTGATATATGCTATTACCCTTTGTCCATTATTGTCATGCTGTATATCACGGTTGAAAGCCTGAAAGTGGATGTCAATTTTAAAGTCTTCATTAAAGTGTTGAAATTTTACCCGGGGCCAATATCTCTTTATAAAGTATTTATTGTGGGGTTGGGGGAAACCCGGCTGTGGGAAACCCCTTTTCATACCACAAACATGTTATCATTGGTCTTACTGTTTATTGACTCACATTTGATTCTAAAATACTTAGAAATACAGGGAAATTAATTTTCAACTTAGTGACTGCAAGGTGCCCAAATCAATATCCCTATACCACCATGCTTAACAGCAGGAATGAAGGGCCTGTAGTGATATACTGCGTTGGTTTACTAAACATGGGTTTGTGCAATATAGCCAAACATCTCCACTTGCATCTCATCTATCCATTGGATATTGTTCCAGAAGTTTTTTAGTTGTTTAAGTGAAACTTTACAAACTTAAACCATAATTCTATGATCTTTTTAGAAAGAAGCTTTCTCTTGGCAACTGATCCAAACAAGCAGCACTTGATGTCATGACTGTGCCTGTTCAGTCCTCAGACTGCGCTTTTGTCTGAACACAGTCTGATTCTATTCTGACTGGGTTTTATTGCAGCCTTGCAACACCCGTCTGGTTCTCTATGAGACCTAGAGCAGGACTGCTGATTGCTCTGTTTGAGTGGTGAGTGACAGCTGGGTTGCCCACTCCTTCCTTTGCCCCTTTGTTGTTTTGGTGGTCTGGGTGTCAGAGGGCCAGTCCAATCATGGTCTGGACCGGGACTCTGCCATCCCATAAGTAAACCAGTTCTACTTAATTGCTGGTTACAGCCTTTGCTTGAGCTGGTGTGCTTGGTATACAGTTTGGTTTTCTTGGCATTCTGACTTTGTGCCTACCTCTTTGGCCTATATGTTTATAGCCTGCCGATTCTGTACCTTTTCTGCTCTCTCTGGTTCTGACCCAGTTTTGCCTGCTCCTTCTTCATTATGTTTGTCTGTCTTGTCTGTTCATTGTTTTCAGGGTAGGGACTGCCGCCCAGTTGTTGCCAACCACTTAGGGTTGGGTCAGCATGCAGGCAGGGACAGCCTTGATTGACTTCTTCTTCTCTGGGGGACTTATCTTCTCTGGGGCTCCTTAACACTTGTTCGGTCTTTTTTTAACTGAATGGTCATGATTTTTAATATTTTAACCTACTAACTAAGGCCTATAGAGTCTGAAATGTAGCATGTTGGTTTTTTTTTTCAGGTTTCCTAAGCATTGCACAGTCAGACCTTTGGACGAATTTGCTGGGACATCCACTCCTTGGAAGATTGTCATCTGGCTTGATTGTTTCTTCACGTGAATAAACTTTTTCACTGTAGAATGATGGACTTCACATTGTTTGGAAAGTTCCTTATAACCATAACTAGCATGATTGGGTCTCTAAGATCATTGCTGATGTCTTTCCTCCTTGTCATTGTGTTAACACATGCCTGAATGCTCCAAGCAAGCATACTGCTAAAACTTCTGCTGTTATAGTGATGGTAACATTTGCTCATGATTAATGAATCTAGAACATTTGAATAGCAGCCGTTACTTACATTTTTAATATCTATGAAAATAGTAAGGGTGTACTTAGTTTTTCACACATTTGCCTTCTGCATGTTGACCCATTTTTTCAGATAAATATATAATGACCCAATTTTAAAACATTTTAAGGACCAGGTATTTTTTAATTACGTCCTGATATACCAAACCATAGCATTCAAAGAGGAAGTACTTTCTTTCTTTCATGAAACAGATCTGTAATCCAAACATGTGCATGAGCCTTTAATCGGTAAGTGCTATTGAAGTAATTGATCTTATTATGGTGAGGCAAATCTGTTTTTATTTTGAATTTAAAATGTACCTGCTTGAATGTAGAGTTGTACAGCACACACGTCACTGGCTTTTCATGACTGGTAACTCTTTTACTGGCTTCCTTTTTCATCTCTAGTACTGACAGCTGATTGTTAAACGACAGAAATAGCCGACCATGGGGCTCATAGAAATAGAAGGACAATTGAAATTCTTGAGTTTTAGGAAAGACTCCAGCTATACGTTGTATGCACACCTGATGATGAATGTCCCAGACCCTAAACACCTACAAGACAATATAAACTGCAGTTGTAAATCACGTACAAGGTCCTGACTGCAATTCACAGAGCTGTAATCTCATGAACATATACAATACTGAGGACGTAAATAAAAACAATAGGTTGTGTGAAAATGTAACAAAGCAAAATACAATTCTAGTGAATAGTGTTGAGTTGAACCGTTCGGAAGATGGTTAGTTTGGCACGAACTTTACGTTTTTTCCGAACCCGAGCCGAACCCAATTTTTTGCCGCAAGTTCGGTGAAAAGTTTGTGTTCGGCACAGTCGTTCGGCGCCTTTTTCAGCTGCTTCCTTCAGTTTTAGCGGTCAGCCAATCAGTGCAGAGCATGGGGGTGGGGTGGGGGTCAAAAACTTCACCAGTGAGGGTGTAGGGATCTCATTGGCTACTAAAATCACCTGACCGTCTTTTGTGTATGTCACTGTATTTCCTGTTGAATGCCTTTTCCACCTTACTCTCTGTAGTGAACACACTGCTGCCTGTGTCTGCTGGTTTGCCAGCATGCAAAAAATGCAAGTTAATAGCATTTTAACACAGGGAAAGCTGCAAGTTAGATTACTCGAGGGGGGGAGGGGGTGCTAGCTTAGGGAATTATACATAGCAATAGTTAGGGAGTTAGGGAGTTTTGTATAGAAATTCCATAGAAAGAATTCTGTTTATAATCCTATTTGCCCATTACAAAGTATAGGCATTTAAGAGCAGCTGATTTGCTGAGAGGGTTCTTCCATACGACCCCATTTCACCGATATTGCTTAGAAAAAATTTCTGTTTATAATCCTATTTGCCCATTGCAAAGTATAAGCATTTAAGACCACTTGATTTGCTGTCTTTGGAGTACAGTTTTTCAGTAAGAGACTGTGAACAAATCTTGTCCTTTTAATATTTATCCTATTAGTCCTAGTCAAAAAAATCTTGTTTTAAATAGTCATTTCTTCTTGCTAACTTTATTCAGTTTTCGAAAGGTCACATTTTCTGCTTTTGGGGTCATGCTGCTGTAAAAGACAGCAATAGTCAATGTCCTATT
Source organism: Phyllomedusa bahiana (assembly GCA_025379985.1). Lineage (NCBI taxonomy): Eukaryota > Metazoa > Chordata > Amphibia > Anura > Hylidae > Phyllomedusa > Phyllomedusa bahiana. Next base: position 47,563 of record JAODAL010027155.1, on the reverse strand, counting down.
CCCACAAATCTTGTTTCAAATAATCATTTCTTCTTGCTAATTTTATTGTGAGTGTCCATAAGGTTATTTTTGCTGGTTTTGTTGTCAGGCCACTGTAAAATACACCGTTAGTAAAGGTCCTATTGAAAAAAAAAAGCTTATTTCACATACTCATTTCTTCTTGCTAATTTTATTCTGAGTGTCCATAAGGCCATTTTTGCTGGTTTTGGGGTCAGGCTACTGTAAAGGGGTGCCAGGGGTGCCAATAGGGCAGTACTCCTGTCAGTGACGCTAATCAAAAAGGGGCCCGGTGAGATGTTAAAAATAGGAACAAGTAATCTGTGGAGGCCCCATTTGATTTAGCTACATGGGGCCCTGAAATGGTTAATAGATGACTGAAGGCAGCCCTGCCTACCGCTGCACCTCCTAGATCTACAGCACTGCCAGCTGAACCTCCATGTTCCCTGTTGGGATGTTCTTGCTGCCACCACATATATGACATTTTCTTGGGCCTGGGTGCAAAAAGTAATAGGGGGCTCCTGCCAGTTACCATGTGCCATTTCCAATACCGGTGTCTTATGTGACAAAGGGGCCCCATGGCAGCTGCTAGCGCTGCACCTCCTATAGATACGCTGCTATCCTCATCTTTCAGTTAGCCATTAAAAGGAATGAATTATTTTAGCATGTGAGTTTTTTTCTGTGACTTTTAGAGCCAAATTTTCTTAACTAAGTTGTTCCACGTATCCAGTTTACTGTTATGGATGGTAATTACAGCTTCTCCTCACCTGTATGGGTATAAAAATTAACCAGAACATCTTCTCCCATTGACTTTAATGGGGTTCGAACTTCGAGTTCGACTCGAACTTCAAACTGAACTTCTCAAAATTCGAGATTCTACTCGAACTCGAACTTTTTAGGGTTTGCTCATCTCTACTAGTGACAAATACATTATAAACTGAGTATTGGTGATATGCACATAGGACGAAATGTATGATTTGTGGCGCTTAGACGGCAATTTTTATGTGCATATTAATAGTGTAGAATGCGCCTGAATCTATGAACCTGTTCTACTGCAGGTCATAAATCAGGTGCATTCTAGTGCAGAAACTACAATTCTGGTTCAGGTAAACCACTTTTAAAGTGGTTTACCTGTTCCAGCAGTAATGCGCCTGGATTTGCCGTACTGAAGCTATAAATGTGTAGCTTCATACGGTTGTAGTGTGACACGCCTCCAGCACACCAGCGATCTCAGACGCATTACAAAGTGCCATGGGTGCTCTGTAATGTGCCTGATGCTGGAGTGCACCCGTTTTTAAAATATAGCGAGTTCTCGGCTTAAAAAACACCAGACTTCTGGTGCTGTCCCTTTCATACATGTCCCCCATAATAACTACTATCACTACTAGGCATTCTCACCTTGTCTTTAGAAAAGCTAAACAACTGTTTACGACTGGAAATGAACTTGACAATCATCACACTGGCCATGTTGCCTTGCAGAATTCCTGTGGGTTTAGAGACGACATATGGGTTCCACAGACAAATCTTGTGATCAATTCCCGCAGTTGCTATTAATAAAAAAAGACAAACATGTTGTAAACTTCATATGTATACTTGATATACAATATAGATAATGTGTAATACAACACTCTCTCGAGCTAGGCTGCAATGTGGTATATTTATAAAAGTATACAAAGTCACTGGAACGAACTTACTACATAAAATGAGACAGATTTCTATTGCAAATTGTGACTAAAGTAGATTACATCAGGTGCTTTAAATTTGTTATGTATTTTGACACCTTTACAGCTCACTTAATAGTTAGGAAAAGTGCTACGAGAAATGTGTGTGATTAAGGGAATATAAAATGTGCAATATTTAATAAAATGTGCACCATTTTATTTAACAGTTTATTGGTGTATATGTATGATGGCAAGTAGATAACATAAGTAAGAGAAAAGTATCTAAGAAGCCTACTAAGTTCCACTTAGCATTTTTATAAGTGTAACCCAATTTGTACATTTGTAGGCAAATCTATATTTATGTATCTTACAGCACTTTATAAAGTTCTAACATTTGGTTCTGTTTTTGTATTTAGAAGTACAAATGTATACTTCTAGACAAAACTCAAAACTAGGGTCTCATGATATTTTGAAAACAAAAATGTATTTTGCATTGTCACTGCATTTAAACTGCAATACATAAGTAAACACACACCTATGCAGGGCAATGAGAGGCAAATGTTGAATATTTTAATAATCCAAAATTGCATTAATAGTATATTTACTATATTTTAAATATGAGATTCCTAATGCACATTTTAATCAAACTGTGGAATCCAATCTATCCAGACAAGGTAACCTCAATTATCTTTATCAGTACCTACTCTGCTACCCTAAGGCTAAGTTCACACGGCTTAATTGCGGGACGTAATTATGCCCCGCAATTACGCCGTGTGGCCGGGGACGGGGCGGGAGCGGGGGGGCCGGCACCTCGTTGGCCCATAGACATTCATTACCAGCGGCGCGTATACGCCGCTGGTAATTCAATTGTCAATTATCTCCCCCCTCGGCATATTCGCCGAGCAGGGAGAGGAGACGTAATCCATAGTTCTCTATTAGAACTGTGGATTACCGTAGTTACTAGGACGTATTCAGCACGTAATTTTCGCACCCCGGTGCGTAATTATGGACTGAAATACGTCCAGGATTAAGCCGTGTGAACATGGCCTTATTGGAAAAAAAATAACACACCAAGAAGGAGTTGGAAATGAATGAAACTTTATATGTGTGAATGTGAAGAAGATATACCGTAATTGATTACAATATTAGAGGTAAAGGATAAGTTTATTGGGCAAAACTGTACAATTGGAAGGAGGCTTTAGTACCCTGTTGGACGCCTCTAGCCTGGATACAAGATGAGATAGGGTTGGGCATGAAGGCATACATTTGCCCACATATGTTTTAGTAGGGTCTGCAGATCCTACACACTCATAGGTTGCAGAAACAGGCATCCCAGATGGTCCCATAATTCCTTGATTGGTGATAAATGTGATAACCATGCAAGTCAAAAGGACCATCTTGCTTCTCTCAGTCCAACGATGCACCCCCTCTAAAAATTTGTCAATTGGGCAAAATGCATTTGAGTGGTTATTAGAGTCATGTCTATCAGTCATCGATCCCTCATCATGAGGTACACTACCCGAAAGCATCCTCACAGGGCAATGTGGGAAACACTTTACAGCCTCTTGTGGCTAGACCAACATGCCAATTTTTTCAGCAATCCAACGTTTCTATCTGGGTGTGTTAATTTTTTTGTCATTAAGGGCCACATGTCTGAAAACTGTTTAGGTCTAAAACACACTTTTTTGCCCATAGTAACCTATGGGCAACAAAGTGACCTAAACAGTTTTCATACATGTGGCCCTAAGTGTATTATACCTGTTCCTGCTTTTACCATGTCTTAATAATGTTAAATAAATGTAAATCCTAAGTCATATTCGAAGTTTGGAGCTACTAAAGTTAGTCTACCCATGAGATAAGCTTTTTTTGGTGGTTTTTAAGACAATATTTCACTTCCTTTGCTTCACCTTGTTTTAGAAATATTTTATTAATTATATTTTCATGGCCTCCATGTTCTCTTGTCACTGGCTTGCACATTTGCTAATAGAATTTGGACAGTCATGTGGATAGAGCTCTGAATCCTGAATATAATGATGCTGATCTAGCATACTTTAGGGTGGAGGGTGGAAGTGCCATCAACAGCATACATGTGCAGCAGCTCTTTTGGGTACAGTTTCATGTAAAGGCTAGTGGCATAGCAAGAACTTTTTCTGCCTATGGTGCTTCACATTCCTAATAGAGTGGACAAGGTGGGCTGATGGCGCGCTGGTGGGCTGATCACACCTCAGTCACAGGCAATTCTCATCCATCACATTAATTTCTCCAGCAGGGTTTCAACACCCCAAAAAAACACTTAACTCCAATGCGAAAAGTGCCCCCTTTTGAAAAAAAAAGTGCCTCCTGGGCCAGACTGTCCTCTCCTCCCTTTTAGCTGTGCTACTGGTAAAGGGCCACCCTGTGTAGTTGCAGTGCACCTGAAAACAGTACAAGTATGCTGTTTGGTATATTTTTCTGATTAATTATTCATGGTCAATGGTTTTAATAGTAAAAATTTCTATGTACATGAAAAATCCAGATTTATTACTGGGCATTTTTGCAGGTATATAGTAAAATATAAAGTTTAGCTTTCAAAACCATGCAACCATTACCAATCAATTAAAAACAAAGCACACCAAACAGCAAGTCTGTAATATTTTCTTTGTAGCAGCATCTATGCCACATGATGGCTGGATACATCAGACCTTACCTATAGTCTGTAGCTTTAGAAGATAGTTGGACACAGGAAGGAGTTCTTCTATTATTTAAATATGCCTAAGGACATTAATGTGAATAGAAGTTGTAGTGTGGCCCTATAAAACGTAATGGGAATCTGTCGGGCACTGCTTAGTAAGGAGGAAGGTCTAGGGGGCTTTTAGCCCAAGAGGCACTACATAATATTGTACCACTCAGCTAATAGGAGCTATTAAAGAAAACAGCAGATTACATTACTGAGCAGGCACTCCCTTGCCTCCTCCCATCCTTGTCATATACATCCCACCCATACCTGTGTATACATATACACAGTCTCTTGTAAATGCTCCATACTCATAACTATGAGCCTGCTGTATTCCTTGATAGCTGCTATTAGCCAAATGGCACAAAGTTGTGTTATTTATTCTATAGTGATGGATTTGCCTCCATATTGCACCCACCAAAATCTGCCTTCCAAGCCAAATAGCACTCGTTCCCTTTTCCAGGATTTTTTGGATTTCCAAGTAAAACTGCATTTCATTGTAAAAAAAAAACCATTTTCATAGCCTAATGTTAAAAAAAATCTGTGTATACATATACACAGTCTCTTGTAAATGCTCCATACTCATAACTATGAGCCTGCTGTATTCCTTGATAGCTGCTATTAGCCAAATGGCACAAAATTGTGTTATTTAGTCTATAGTGATGGATTTGCCTCCATACTTTGCTAATGTTGACACATATATTTTGCATATTTTTGACCCAAAAAATTGCTTCAAAAACTGCATGCTTTTTTAGGCTTCATGTGTTTTTTTATTGCAGTTCGTGTAGAATTTTTTTACAAATAGGTTTGACTGGTACATCTATTTTTTATGTATTTTCTCTTCTAAAGCATTTTTACCATCACAAATAATGTCATCTATTACATGATTTGCAATGTGGAAAAACACTATAAAAAATCCTAAAAAAAAAAAACACAACACCCACGCACATCTAACCTTTTTGTTCCAGAAAAAATAGACATTGCAGGTCTATGGAAAGAAAAATGCTACAAACTACATAAAACAATGCTATATCTATACATGTTGCATTTCGAAAAACACAAAACCCACCTAAAGTACAGAAAATACTACAAAGAAAAACAGCAACCCCTGTATTGCATTATATATTTACTTATTGACTTTCAGGTAATATCTGACTGCTGTAGCTTTTGCCAGATATACAATTAAAAAAACACATGAGCTTTTAGTGACTTTTTTGTAAAACTTTATCTTGTGTAACTGCCCTTAAACAAGATGCATGGTATCATCATAGCATTGTAATAGAAGAGAGAAGAAATCAGGCGATACTCTTCTACTATTTTCTACGGCTAATATGGTACAACATTGTACTACATAGCATGGTAATACATTTATTTAACCCCTTAATGCATTTGGATGTTCAAGAACGTCTAAGGACATCATCATGTGGGCTTACAAGCATAGCTCGCACGATAAGTGCATGCAGTCAACTATATATTACAGCTAACGTTCACATGACGTTTTGGATCCGTTTTGGATGCGTTTTACGGATCCGTTTTTAACCTGTGGAAAACGGGAATGCAAACTGCATCCAAAAAGCGGATCCAGATAACGCAACAGCTGATCCTTTTTGGATGCGTTTGGATGCGTTTGCATGCGTTTTAACGGATCCTTTTTTTTCAATGCTTTATTTAAATCAACCTATCAAACTGCAATTTAAATATAATATAACCTATCAATGACCAAGAAAAAACCCTTTTTTTACCTAGTGTCAATCAACTGTACATACAACTATGATTTTAGAACCCGCCCCGCCCCCCCCCTCTATTTATTTTTTTTTTAAAATCAACCAATAGTTTTCAAAGACCCGACGTCCATGTGCATCCGGTGGTATGCTGGGGGCTGTGGGACTGGCATTATCCTCCTTTCCTTTACCCATGTAGAATGAAGGCATTTTCCAATAGCACATTGCATCAGAAAAATTATCCCTCCCGTTAAAATGATACAAAATATAACCCCAAATATAATATTCAAATTTTATATTTAATTTAAAAATCCAATGCGTTTTACGGAGGGCTTTTTGGCATCGAAAGCGGATCCAAAATGCACCCAAATTTTATGCAGCTTTTTTGGACCCGCTTTCGGGTTTCCCAAAAAGCGCACTCCATTATTTCCTATGGGGATTTCTCTTGCGTAAAACGCAAGAAGAATTGACATGTCAATTCTTAAAACGGATCCGAAAAACGGATCGCGAAAAGCGCATTGGCGATCACTCGTGTGAAAAGCGATGCGCTTTTGCCATTGAAAGCACTGTTAATCACACTGACAATTGTTAGATCCGTTTTGCGGATCCTTAAAACGGATCACAAAAACGTCGTGTGAACACGCCCTACCTCTGTGTACTGTTAGCTACAGGCAGAGCTTGCTCCACTGGCAGTCAATTAACCTCTTAGCTGCCACGATCGGACTCCTGGTGGTGCGATTGCCGTTGCCCAGAAACCTTTGTTGGGCTCCCAGGCTGTCTACAACGTCGCCACCATGGTGACTGACAGTTAAAGTGTATAGCATTACAGACATTTCAGAATGCTGAAGTCAAGTCCCCGATGGGGACATGTGTAAATATTGTAAAAAATGTTTAAAAAGTAAAAAAAAAGTAAAACATAAACACAAAAAGTAAAGTAAAAGCACGCAAACTGCCCTTTCCTTATTGCAAATGGCAGTCCCCCTTAAAGGGGTTTTATCATTTCATTAAATGGTCTTCAGAATAAGGGGACAGTGAAAACAAGCAACTTTGCAATTGGATGTCATTAGCAAAGCTGTCTTGTATTCACAGTATTCCTTATCTTGTGTTTTGTTTACACTGATATCCAGTGCTGGTTGAATCCCTGCTGATCCCTCCTCCTTGCATTTCACTAGCTGAGAGCTCATTTACATTCTGTACAGCCCCTGGTCGATTCACAGAGCAAGCATTCCTGTGTCTCTCACTCAGGGATCCCGGGACATTTTAACCGGCAACCCGCCAAAAAACAGAATTACACTGAAGGCTTACAAATCAGGGAACAGTACAATTTGTGTCGATCCCTGCCTGACCTCAGGGTTAGGGCCGTAGCATTTTCTCTCTCCAACCAGGAAAACAGACTGCAACAGATTCTACAATGAGAAAACATAACAGTTTTGTCCCAGTGCCTAACTAGAAGCAGATCTGTGCGTTCATAGAGCTGGATTCAAATGTAACACATCTCCAGCTGTGAGAGGAGAGGAGATCACTGCTGAGTCTAGATTGAATGCAGCCTGTGGTATGTAGCTAAGACTGATAGGGAGAGACACAGTGACATGTGGACTCAGAGAGGTGGGGGGGGGGAGTCTCAGGAGCCAGCAATGAAGGGGGGATGAGGTCACACAGCTGGGAGGGGAAGAAACGCCCCTGCATTTGAGGAGTTGACAAGCTGAGAGCAGTATGAGTCAGCCGAACTAAGGAAGCGATACATCCCCTTTAATAAAGATTAAAAAATAAATACATATTTAGTATCGTTGCATGTGTAAGGACTTAGTCTCACATTCTTTTTTCAGCATGATGATTGGTGTTAAAAAAATAATGAATCAGAAATGGGGTGACTCCTGGAATATTTCATCTGTTCTGGTACTTTGAGGGTTTTGTAAATACGATATTGCACCCACCAAAATCTGCCTTCCAAGCCAAATAGCACTCATTCCCTTTCCCAGGATTTTTTGGATTTCCAGGTAAAACTGCATTTCATTGTGAAAAAAAAACAAAAAACATTTTCATAGCCTAATGTTGAAAAAAAATCTGTGAAATACTTGTAGGGTTGATAAACTCACTATACCCCTGGACATATTCCTTGAGGGGTGTAGTTTCCAACATGGGTTCTTTTTAGGGGTCTTTATTACACTTTGGCATCTTAGAGTGTCTGCAAACCTGTAATGGTGCCTACAAATATCCCAATAAAAATCCCAAAGTCCAGTAGATGCTCCTTTTACCCTGGGGCTTGTGGTTGAGACAAATAGTGCACTAGGCCACATACAATTGGGGGGATAAATATTAAGTTATTTTTCCTGTTATCTACTGTGTTCCAGTAAACACTCTGCAAAAAAAAGTAACATTTTAAAATGTCACATCCACTTTGCCTTAATTTCTGTGAAGCCCCCAAAGGGTTAACAAACTTCCTAATTGCTGTTTTGAATACTTTAGGTGGTACAGTTTTCTTAAATGTAGTAATTTATGGGGGTTTCTAATATAAAGGCCCCACAAAACCATATCAGAATCAGACTGGTCTCTACAAAAATATATGTTCCAACTTTTCTTGAAAAAGTTAAAATTGCTTCTAAATTTGTAACCCCTCTAATATCCTAAAAAATTAAAAGACATTTAAAAATGATGTCAACATACAGTAGAAATATGGTAGCTGTTAGTTATTAACTATTTTGTGTGGTATAACTATTTGTCTTACATGGAGAAATTTTCTGAACTTTGACATTTTTCTACACTTTCACAATATTTTGATATTTTTCACAAATAAACAAGGATTGTAATGACCAAAATTTATTACTAACTTAAAGCACAATGTGTCACAAGAAAACAATCTCTGAATTATTTGGATAGGTAAAAGTATCAAAAAGTTATTCCCACTTAAAGTGACACAAGTCAAATTTAAAAATGGGGCCCTGTCAGGTCAAAACTGGCTGTGGCAGTAAGAGGTTAATGTAGGAAGGTTACAGATAGAACCTGGTGACATTACTGCTGTAGAGTCCTCTACACCATGTACAGTCCAAAACAGTGTGTATCAGTATACAAGTACTGTATTAATCAATGGGCATTACTAAATCCCTCTATCCCTCTAGTACAAAATGCAGATATTCCAATAGTTAATGAAGAGGTCACAAACACAGCCCATGGACATCTTTGTACAAAATGCATTGCATAGCAGTGCACCATGCATTCAAAGGACACAGTAATCTACTAAACATTGCCATTATATGACAAATGGACTATAGCAAGGCAAAGCTTGGTTCAAACCTTTTCGCAAGAAAGATTACAAAGGATCAAAAGCTTTTCTGTCAGCCACCTTATATTCCAAAAACAATGAAGCCCTGTAATTACCTCCTAAGCCACAATGAGCTGTGAATGCTAAAGGTTTCAAACACTGAAGCCCAGCATCAGCATTTATAGGAAAATTATCTCTCTCCAAACAAAACACATTCATGTAAATATTTTAACACTGTTTGGTCCAAATAATTACAAAATATGGACACACAGCAATAGTGCACTCAAGCGGGATGCTGAGCAATGGCAGCTATTCATTCTATTAGTATATGTATGGCCAGCGATGAAGCTGGAACGAACAGTCTGCAGAGCAGCGGACAGGCACAGAATGCATTCACACTAGATGGATTTATTCACCATTTCTGTCAGTGAGCACAGGGCACTAAAAGGTTTGAAAATCTTATCCCAACTAATGCTGCATGAATTAACTTGTAACTTTTACATATGAACCAGAATGTTATCTTTAGTGCAAAAATAATTTTTTGGGGAGAATTTTCATAATAAAATGCAAAGCTAGTGGAACCTGACAACTATTTTGAACCTTTTGGGGTCTTTGCATCTTTTTAGTTTCCTCTTGCTTTTACCGAGCAGTCAATATTTTGACACTGTCCGGCCTTCACAACCTTTTGCACTTCTTATAGTCAGTTGTGTCCAAGGTATTTAACCAAAACCATTTTACATACTGTTAACTGCTGTGAATTAGTATACGAAATGAAATTATGTTATGTAGTAAAGCAGCTAAATGAAATTCGACAGCATCCTCGCTAAAAGGAAGCAAAAAGGGTTGTGGCCTGGTGCGTAGCTTTACATGACATCTGAATGACCATTTTTTTGAAGCTGTGGATTTTGCAGTGGATATCCAAGATAATAATAGTAAGAGAATTTTTTCAGGCATTTTTATTACTTTCTGCAAAGTCAAAAGTTTACATACACTAGGATTACTATGCCTTTAAACAGTTTGGGGCACTCCATATGATGATTTCATGTCTTTGGAAGCTTCTGATTGATTAACTTAGATGTTGCCAATAAATCTGAGACACACCTGTGAATGTGTATTTTAATGCACACCAGAAACACATTGCTTCTGTATGTAACATCATAGGAAAGTCTAAATTCATCGGCCAAGATACCAGGAAGATAATTGTGGACTTGCACAAGTCTGGATCATCCTTGAGTGCAATTTCCAGATACTTGAAGGTGCCTTGTTCATCTGTACAAAAATTATGCACAAGTACATTCATCATACCGCTCAATAAGGAGACAGGTTCTGTGTCTTAGAGATGAATGTGTTTTGGTCCAACATGTGCATATTAACCCAAGTACAAAAGTAAAAGACCTTGTGAAGATGCTGGCGGAAGCTGGTAAGATTGTGTCATTATCCGCAGTGAAACGAGTACTGTATCAACATAGGGTGAAAGGGCACTCTGTCAGGAAGAAGCCATTACTCCAAGAGCCAGATTAATGTTTGCAAATGCACACAGGAACTAAGACCGTCATTTCTGGAAACATGTCCAGTGGTCTAACGAAACTAAAATTGAACTGTTTGGCCATAATGACCATCGTTACGTTTGGAGGAGAAAGGGAGAAGCATTGAAGCATACTGTGAAATACGGGGGTGGCAGCATCATGTTGTGGGGTTGTTTTGCTGCAGGAGGGACTTGTGCACTTCACAAAATAGATGGCATTATGAGGAAAGAAGATTATGTGGCAATACTGAAGAAACATCTCAATACATCATCCAGGAAGTTAAAGCTTGGGCAGAAATGGATCTTCCAAATCAGGGGCGTCGCTAGGCAGATTCATTCGGGGCATGAGCCCCGAATGAATCCGCCTGTGCCCCGAGTTCGGCGTCTCCAGGCCCGCTTGCCTTGGGCCTGGAGCGCTCCTGGTGCGGGCGGCGCCCGCCGATGTCTCTGACTGCGCGGCCGTTTCACAGCACCCCGGGGCAGTCAGAGTCGGGGAGGAGGCGGGACGGATCGTTCCCGTCTTGTCTCCCCCCCTGTATGTAGGGTGCTCACCGAGCGCCGTACATACATCTGAGCGTCGCAGGGGGCGTGACACGCCGCTTTCATCACCCCCTGCGACGCTGGGATCCTCTAAGCGGCAGCTTTTCCGGCCGGGAGATCCCGGGCCCGCGAGACGGCTAAGCAGCGTGAGGGCATCACTTGCTTACACCCTCTCAAGCTGCAGGACCAGGACGCGCAGACCGGGCCTCATTAAGTAAGGAGGTTTTTTATTTTATTTTTATTAGGTAAGGGGGCAAGACACTGGCTACAGAGGGCATAATGGTTACAGGGGGCATAATGGCTACAGGGGCAAGACACTGGCTACAGGGGGCATAATGGCTACAGGGGGCATAATGGCTACAGGGTGCATATATGGCTACAGGGGACATAATGGCTACAGGGGGCAAGGCACTGGCTACAGGGGACAAAAAGGCTACAGGGGGCATAAGGGCTACAGGGGGCATAATGGCTGAGGGGGGGGTGGGTATGCCAAGGGAGCCCACTGGCTACAGGGGGCATATAGGCAAAATGGGGCAAAATGGTACAGGGGGCAAAATGGCTACAGGGGGCATAGTAATGGCTACAGGGGGCAAGACACTGGCTAAAAGGGGGCATAATGGCTACAGGGGGCAAGACACTGGCTACAGGGGGCATAATGGCTACAGGGGCAAGACACTGGCTACAGGGGGCATAATGGCTACAGGGGGCAACACACTGGCTACAGGGGGCATAATGGCTACAGGGGGCAAGACAGTGGCTACAGGGGGCATAAGGGGCTCAGGGGGCAAGGACACTGGCTACAGGGGGCATAATGGCTACAGGGGGCAAATTTGGCTACAGGGGACATAATGGCTACAGGGGGCAAGACACTGGCTACAGGGGGCATAATGGCTACAGGGGGCATAATGGCTGCAGGGGGCAAGACACTGGCTACAGGGGGGCAAGACACTGGCTACGGGGGGCATAATGGCTACAGGGGGGCAAGACACTGGCTACAGGGGGCAAATAAGGCTACAGGGGGCATAATGGCTACAAGGGGCCCATAATGGTCAGGGCAAGACTCTGTCTACAGGGGGCATAATGGCTACGGGAAAAGGACACTGGCTACAGGGGGCATAATGGCTACAGGGGCAACACACCATCTGGCTACAGGGGGCATAATGGCTACAGGGGCAAGACACTGGCTACAGGGGGCATAATGGCTACAGGGGCAAGACACTGGCTACAAGGGGGGCATAATGGCTACGGGGGGCAAGACACTGGGCTAAAAAGGGGGATAGGCTACAGGGGAAAAGGAAAACACTGGCTACAGGGGGCATAATGGCTACAGGGGGCAAGACACTGTACGGGGGGCATAATGGCTAAAAGGGAAAGGGGACACTGGTAAAAGGGTGGGCATAAATGGCTACAGGCGGCAAGACACTGGCTACAGGTGGCATAATGGCTATAGGAGGCAAGACATGGCTACAGGGGGCATAATGGCTACAGGGGCAAGACACTGGCTACAAGTGGCATAATGGCTACAGGGGGCAAGACACTGGCTACAGGTGGCATAATGGCTACAGGAGGCAAGACACTGGCTACGGGGGGCATATATGGCTAAGCGGGCAAGACACTGGCTACCGGGGCAATATAGCGCTAAGGGGGCATGTCACTGGCTACAGGGGGCATATATGGCTAAGAGGGCATGTCACTGGCTACAAGGGGGCCCAATATGGCTAAGGGGGGCATGTCACTGGCTACGGGGGGCATATCATGGCTACAGGGGGGATAAAACTGGCAAAGGGGGCATGTCACTGGCTACAGGGGGCATATGTGGATAAGGGGGCATGGTCACTGGTACAGGGGGGCATATCACTGGCTACAGGGGGCATATCACTGGCTACAGGGGGCATGTCACTGGCTACAGGGGGGCATATGTGTCAAAGGGGGCATATAAGTGGAAACGGGGGGGCATATCACTGGCTACAGGGGGCATATTATGTGGCTAGGGGCGGGTAACCGGGGTACAGGGGGCTAATAACCTGACTACAAGGGCATGTTACTGGCTACAGGGGGCATATTACTGCCTAAAGGGGGCAGTAACCTAGCTACAGAGTGCAGTAACCTGGATAGAGGGGCTAATAACCTGGCTAGAGGGGCTAATAACCTGGCTAGAGGGGGCTACAACCTGGCTACAGTGGGCTACTACCAGGCTATAGAGGCCAAATATTTACCTACAAGGGGGTAATTATTACCATTTGGGGCACTATAGATGGGGATTTTGTATAGAGATAGGAAATTGTAGAGAAATACAGATAAAATGAGGAGTCTAAGATGTTTGTTTTGTACATTTTTCAGTGAAGAGATGTGGACGGTAGAAGACATCATGGCGTCTGGGACAGATGGAGAAGAAGAAGAGAAAGAGAACAACTCTTCAGAGACGTCTCCTGTAAGTCACTAATTGTAACTGCAGTTTAATCACTTATATTTCTCCTGAGCATCTACATACAAAGGCTTTTCTCTGTAATATACATCCGCAGTTCACAATGAGACGCAAAAAATTCCGTGTGCAACCCAGCCCTACTCAGAAAAACTTAAGGGCCCGAGCCCCGGATGTTTTGGGACCCTAGCAACGCCCCTGTTCCAAATGGACAATGACCCGAAGCATACTGCCAAACTTGTTACAAAGTGGCTTAAGGATAACCAAGTCAATGTTTTGGAGTGGCCATCTCAAAGCCCTGATCTCAACACTATTGAAAATGTAGGGACAAAGCTGAATAGGCAGGTGCGAGCAAGGTGACCCACAAACATGGCTCAGTTACACCAGTTCTGTCAGGAGGAATGGGACAAAATTACTACCAACTATTGTGAGAAGCTTGTGGAAGGATATCCAAAACGTTTGACCCAAGTCATACAGTTTGAGGACAATGCTTCCAAATACTAATGAAATTTATGTAAACTTTTGACTTAGCAGAAAGTAATAAAAATAATATATGATAAATAGTAATAAATATAATATAAAAAGTAATAATTTGGCAAATATAAATAATTTTGGTAATCCTAATTGACCTAAAACAGGTAAGGTTTATTCTGTTCATGTCAGTAGTGAAAAAAAACACCCTGTGTCTTTTTATATAGTGTATGAAAACTTCGGGGTTTATTTAAATAAAATTTAGGTTTTTTTTTTTGCAGCATGTGAAAAAGATTTATTAATATCGCTTTCACAATGGGTTTCTTAATACTGTTTTTTTTTAGCATGCATACGCAGCATTTGCTCCCTTTGAAAAACCCCAAATAAAACAACCAGTTACGTAAAGTGTATAAATAATATCAAATTTCATTATTACCAGTAGTATTATTATAACGGGAATCTACTTATATGTACAGACTATCTATTATAGAGTAAGTCCTGGTAATACATATAAATAAGTTACTTTTGTGGGTATATTAAACACAGGACTATATATACATGGGCATATACTTGGTGCTGTGAGTGGCAAAAAAAATCATACCCCTTGAACTGTTCCACATTTTTAAACATTACAACCACAAACTTAAATGTTTTTATTGATATTTATGTGGTAGAGAAGTAAAAAGGTTTTGCAAATAAAAAAACTGAGAAGTGTTTTTTGTGCTTATATATTCAGCCCCTTTGTACTTTGATACCTATAAATAAAATCCAGTGGACCAATTGGCCTTAGAAGTCACCTAATTAATAGAGAAAATCTGTATTAAAAATGCTTTTTAAGGCTAGAGGCTTGAAAAAGAACATTAGTGAACAAACGCTCATAAAAACCAAGGAACACACCAACGCCCAGGGTAAATTGTGGCAAAGTGTATTGCAGGATTAGATTAAAAAAAAAAAAAAAAAAAAAAATTGCCCAACATCTGAACATCTCATGGAGCCCTGTTCAATCCATAATCCATATATGGAAGGAATATAGCACAACTTCTAATCTGACAAGACATGGAGTTCCACCTTAACTAAAGCCCAACAAAAGTGATAATTAAGAAGCAAAAAAAAGTAGAGCCTTTGGGGGGGGGGTGCAGAGATCCACAGCTCAGGTGGGATAATCTTTCAAAAGGACAACTTTTAGTTGTATACTCTACAAATATCGCCTTTATGGAAGAGTGGCAAGAAGAAAGCCTTTTTTGAAAGTAAAAGCCATGTTTTCAGTTAGCCAAAAGCTTTGTAGGGGACACAGCAAGCATGTGGAAGAACTTTTTGGCCTAAATGCCAAACACTATGTGTGGTGGAAAGTCAATACTGCATATTACCCTGAACACACCATCCCTACCAGGAAGCATGATGGTGGCAGCATCATGCTGTGGGGATGCTTTACTTCAGCAGGGACTGGGAAGCTGATCAGCGTTGATGGGAAGATGGATTGAGCTAAATTTCGACAATCCTGGAGGAAAACCTGTTACAGGTTGCAAAAGACTTGAGACTGGGGCGTAGGTTCACCTTCCAGCAGGACAACGATCCTAAGCACACAGCAAAAGCTGCTATGGGATAGTTTAAATCAAAGTATAGACGTGTTAAAATGACCCCGTAAAGTCCCCCACCTAATCCCCTTGAGAAACTGTGGCAGGACTTAAAAAATTGCTTTTCTAAATCATTTGCCAACTAATCTGACTGAGCAAGAGCTATTCTGCAAAGAAGAATTGACAAAAATTCCAGCATCTAGATGTGCAAAGCTGATAGAAATATAGCGCAACAGAATAATAACCAGCTAATGACTGATGAGCAGCTACAACTGTTGGAACACGTTTTAACAGTACATTTCAAAAAAGTGCATAATGTATGATTTTTTTGGCGATCAGACGATAATTTTATTGTGCACAATAGTAGTATAGAATGCGCCTGAATCTATGAACCGTGGGCACTTTGTAATGCGTCTGATATTGGACTGCGGCCGTTTAAAAAATATAGCGAACGGGGCATACATGTCGCCCTTAATATTTTAACAAAAGTAAAAGAACACTTTACATAAATAAAATACCTTATCTTAGAAACCACCAATATTTTTGTACTAATTAAAACCAGATAATCACATATTAGTTTCTTCTAATCAGTTTCATTTTTAAATTCTATTTTCTGCACATGATTGTGGAGGCAGACATGTTGTATAAGCTGCTTTTAACAACATTTAGAGAGATCATTTACAGCAGCTACACTAATAATAGAAGTCTGTGAACAGGAGATGACTTATTCACTTCTATGAGAGCGTTTTCTAGGCATGTTCTGCAACCTGGAAAGAAGTCAGTGTGCAGGAAGGGTGAGAGGGGGAGCTGTGACTATCTTCTATCATAATTGGTAGATCCTGTGTTATCTATACACATTGGTGTCACCTTTCAGTGTAACCCTGCCTGTGATAATAATGAGGAGACTGATAATGTAAGTGATCTCTACAGAACAGGAAGTGTCTGACTATTAGTCTTAATGTCCAAAGTGAAAACTGCAGGATTTCAGTATTTTTTTTTAAATATAAATAATAACACGGAAAATAAAAAAAAATAAAAACACTAAAATAACTAAAAAATATCTTTAAAAGGATTTTCTCACCATGTTGTTTCACAAAACGTGCTCTTCACAGCCAACTTTAGGTCCCCTTCTGTTCGGTTTTGGGTGGTTCTCGCAGTATTGGGGTTACGCTCTGTATTCCGGTGATTCCCCCCCTTTGGGACATTAGTGATGGAGGGGTCTAAATAGCAGGGCACATTGTCCGGGGCCAAAAGGTTAAAAATTGTCATGGTTTTTAACCCAGGAACCTGATACAGAAGCAGAAGATAAAAACTGCTCTAGCTTTGAAAGAGAGCACGTTCAGAACAGCAATGTATTCTGTAATAATCTTTATTTACCTTTGCCTACATGGTTAGAACTAATCAATGTGTTGAGAAAAACCTTTTAGTATAAATACACAATTTAAAAAAGTAATTTTCTGGTGAATAATGCCCTTTGCATTTTTTGTTCATAAATTGAAACATTTTCTGTTTTTCAGTCTTCACTCTCACTTTATGATTTTTAGTTTTATTTTCTGTATCTAGTTTTTAGGCGAGCCGTATTGCTTGAGCTGCTGCTCTGTGCTGTGAACAGCAGTTCCAGAGATTTGCCTCAAAGGGATTTTACTACATAGACTTTGATGGCATATCTCTAGGATCAACCTCTGGGATCCACACCTATCTTGGAAACAGACCCCAGAAAGTTGCAGAGCATACTAGAGAGCCAGTAGCACTGGCGCATGACTCTCCATTCTGTTCTATGGGAGTTCCGTGCAGAGCCGAAAACAATGCTGCACTCAGAACTCCCATAGAACAGAATGGAGAGTAACTGCGCACGCACAACCGGCTCTTTAGTGTACTCTGTAACTTTTGGGGCCTGTTCCCGAAATACATGGCAGAATTTAATGGTATATCCTAGCCACCACTTTAAAGAGGGCACAAGGAATAAAAAACCTTGTTGTAAAAATAACTTATCAAGGGTAACTTATAAACTGTTTTGGCTCAGTATACTCACATAAAGAAGTTTCTTACCTGTTTTGTGCAGGCTGGATTTAGAGGAGGGGAGGCCTGACAGATGTGCTGTACCATAATTTATGCTAGAAATTGGCATAAATTGTAGTGTACATCTACCCACCTAAACGTTTGCACACGGACAACCATAAATGTGTCAAATTTTCAAAGAGATGTGTACCTCTTTATAAATCTGGTGCATTGAACCACTGCAGACTTGAAACACCAGTGGGCTTACTCTGTGACATGCGGTGTCACCTGTCCAGTTCCACTGCAAAAACTTAAGAAGTTACTAGTGATTCCTCAAGATATAATGGTCTCAGGATACAGTAGTTTCCTGGGACATTGTATCTTGAAACCACACACAGACGCTGATAGTTTGCGACACATGTGATTGGTGGAAGATCCAACTAGTTATTATGAACATTTTACTTGTAAAACCTCTATATTAGTGAAGTGCATGCAGTGATTGGCGGTCTAGTAGCGCCTATATACAACACAGTGCGGTACTACATGTCCTGTACTGCTCTTACATGTATTAGTGAGGTGCATGCAGTGATTGGCGGTCTAGTAGCGCCTCTCTACAGTACAGTGCGGTACTACATGTCCTGTACTGCTCTTACATGTATTAGTGAAGTGCATGTAGTGATTGGCAGTCTAGTAGCGCCTCTCTACAGTACAGTGCGGTACTACATGTCCTGTACTGCTCTTACATGTATTAGCGCAGTGCATGCAGTGATTGGCAGTCTAGTAGCACCTCCCTACAATACAGTGCGGTACTACATGTTCTTTGTTGCTCTTTACATGTGCCAGGATTTATAATCATTGTCAAGGAACCAATTAATATAGTTACCTGAGAGACTGCTGTGAAAACACATTTTTTTATGGGTTTAACATTAAAAGTTTAATTAAACAATAGGTTCCTTCCGGACAATAGATCAGCTTTAAAATATTCCAAATGTTTCTTTTATTTATAAATGAAGGCCAGTTGGGTGCCAGGGTCGAGCAGTATGTCTGCATTTACTCAAAGTTTTTCTGGAGCCAATGCAAACTATGAACTTCTAGTACTGGGAAATGTTCCTCGGTTATTGTATAGATAATGCCACTTTGTTTTCCATCATCCGGCAGTCAGTTCTTTTTACCATTAATCTTATCAGCTGTTTTACCAATGCTTTTAGTGAAATTATACTTAAGTCCTGTGTCTAGATCCAAAATATATAGCTGCCTCCAGCTCCCTAGAAATATCCCGCACACCTTGTACATGCTAATCAGGAGTTATATCAAGACCAGAGGCACATCACAGTGTTGCCTGGAGTAAGGAGTGTGTGATGTAGCTGAAATAACACGTCGTTGTCATAGCAACCGTCGGAGAATTCTCCAGCTCTAGTAACAATTTGTTTTTGAACCAAATTTGATTAAGTTTTTATAGACATCATAAACTCACAGAAATCGTTTCCAATTCCATGGACAATGTTTAATCTTGTAAGAGTGGTTCAGATAGATGGTGGATCCCCAGGCCTGTTATCAGGGCAATACAGGCAGTACTGACATCTAGGACTCAAATGATCCAAAGAAACTTTGGGCTTGTGTTATCCCCACAAATTTTATTTAGAACATAGATGTTGGTCCTGTTTCATGACAGTGAGCTAGTCACTGGGTCCAGTTTTATAAGTCAATGGGTGATCATGTAATCGTGATCATATTTAGTCATCCAGCAAGATACCCATCTGCAGTTGTATGGACTCCTAGTAAGAAAGAGGGAACCCTAAGGCCATGTTCACACGGCTTAATTGCGGGGCATAATTACGCCCCCCCAAATTACGCCGTGTGGACAGGGGCGAGGTGGGAGCGGGAGCGGGGGGGCCGGGACCTCGCCGGCCCATAGACTATCATTACTAGCGGTGCGAATACGCCGCTAGTAAAAGACATGTCACTTATCTCCCCCCTAGTTCTCTATGAGAACTATGGATTACTGTAATGACTGGGACGTATTTCAGCCCGTAATTCGCGCAGTACGCCGCCAATTACGGGCTGAAATACGTGCCAAATAAGCCGTGTGAACATAGCCTAAGGGCACGTCCCCATAAGCCGACCGGTATTGTCCTGTTTTTGTGGCGTGCACAAGGCCGCGGGAGGATTGCTTTTCTCCACGATTAGCCCTCCCCTTCACATAGACATGTTCTTCTGCCGACCTGACGGAAGAATGAACATGTTGAATGTTTTTCGGGGTTATATGACAGGAGATCAGAGAAAGCCTCCATTCCCAGCCATCTAACCCTTTGATTGCCACAATCTATGACTGCAGCATGATCAAAGGGGATCCCCTTGCTCCATTGGGAAATGTCTGTACCGAGAGTAGCCACAAAGCTGTCTGTATAGTAAAACTGCTGTCAGTGCACACTGGGCTGTATGTATGAACACTGTCTAGTAGTAGACTTTCTTTGATCCCCATAGCAGCCAATCAGAGCTCAGCTTTCATTTCTTATACTGCTCTGCAAAAATAAAAGCTGAGCTCTGATTGGTTGCTATGGGCAACAAAGACAGTCTTACTGCTAGACAGTTTTCATACATACAGTGGTGGCCAAAAGTATTGGCACCCCTGCAATTCTGTCAGATAATACTCAGTTTCTTCCTGAAAATAATGGCAATCACAAATTCTTGGGTATTGATAGAGTCATTTATTTTGTTTGCACTGAAAAAACACAAAACAGAATGAAACAAAAATAAAATAATTTATCATTTCACCCCAAACTTAAAAAATGGGCCGGACAAAAGTATTGCCACCCTCAGCCTAATATTTGATAGCACAACCTTTAGCCAAAATAACTGCGAACAACCGCTTCCGGTAACAATCAATGAGTTTCTTACAATGCTCTGCTGGAATTTTAGACCATTCTTCTTTGGCAAGCTGCTCCAGGTCCCTGAGATTTGAAGGGTGCCTTCTCCAAACTGCCATTTTGAGATCTCTCCACAGGTGTTCTATGGGATTCAGGTCTGGACTCATTGCTGGCCACTTTAGAAGTCTCCAGTGCTTTCTCTCAAACCATTTTCTAGTGCTTTTTGAAGTATGTTTTGGGTCATTGTCCTGCTGGAAGATCCATGACCTCTGAGGGAGACCCAGCTTTCTCACACTGGGCCCTACATTATGCTGCAAAATTTGTTGGTAGTCTTCAGACTTCATAATGCCATGCACACGGTCAAGCATAGGCAGTAAAGCAACCCCAAAACATCAGGGAACCTCCGCCATGTTTGACTGTAGGGACTGTGTTCTTTTCTTTGATTGCCTCTTTTTTTACCTGTTATCTTTGTTGATTCCTTTTCCCAAAAAGCTCTACTTTTGTCTCATCTGACCAGAGAACATTCTTCCACAACGTTTTAGGCTTTCTCAGGTAAGTTTGGGCAAACTCCAGTCTGGCTTTTTTATGTCTCCGGTTAAGAAGTGGGGTCTTCCTGGGTATCCTACCATACAGTCCCTTTTCATTCAGACGCCGACAGATAGCACGGGTTGTCACTGTTGTACCCTCAGACTGCAGGGCAGCTTGAACTTGTTTGGATGTTAGTCGAGGTTCTTTATCCACCATCCACACAATCTTGTGTTGAAATCTCTCGTCAATTTTCCTTTTCCGTCCACATCTAGAGAGGTTAGCCACAGCGCCATGGGCTTTACGTCTAGGGAGGTTAGCCACAGTGCCATGGGCTTTAAACTTCTTGATGACACTGCGCACGGTAGCACAGGAACATACAGGTCTTTGGAGATGGACTTGTAGCCTTGAGATTGCTCATGCTTCCTCACAATTTGGATTCTCAAGTCCTCAGACAGTTCTTTGGTCTTCTTTCTTTTCTCCATGCTCAATGTGGTACACACGAGGACTCAGGACAGATGTTGAGTCAACTTTAATCCATGTCAACTGGCTGCAAGTGTGATTTAGTTATTGCCAACACCTGTTAGTTGCCACAGGTAAGTTACAGGTGCTGATAATTACACAAATTAGAGAAGCATCACATGATTTTTCAAACAGTGCCAATACTTTTGTCCACCCCCTATTTTATGTTTGGTGTGGAATTATATCCAATTTGGCTTTATGACAATTCTTTTTGTGGTTTTTCATTGAAGACAAATTAAATGAAGATAATAATACCAAAGAATTTGTGATTGCAATCATTTTCAGGAAGAAACTGAGTATTATATGACAGAATTGCAGGGGTGCCAATACTTTTGACCACCACTGTATGGCCCACTGTGTGTTGCCCTGAGAGCAGCTTGTGTCTGCTACAGGATGTAATGTATTAGCATGGTCCAATGGAGTTTATTCTTGGGGCCCACCAGTAGAGTTGAATCTTTGATCCACCAGTGGAGCTGATTTCAGGGGCCCACCTTAAAGCTCCTGTACATGACTGCATATACTTCACATGACTCTTGTCTTTTGCTTTCTTCATCTCTTTTACTGCCTTTCTCATTGGAAAATAACCAGAGGACTGCGATTCCCAAGGGCTAACCAAACCCAGGTGCTCATCATGTGCAGGGGCCCATTATAGGTTTCCTCTGCTTCCCTGTGCTTCAGTCTGAGCCTGGATCCAAGTTACCATCTACATCTTCGCCTATATTATAATTGGCTTAAAGGGGTTGTCTCACTACAAGGAGTGCTTTTTATGTTAAAGATCTTGCAAAAACAAGTCACTTTGCAATATATGTCATTAACAGTGTCCTACCTATTCTAAGATATCCCCTCTTGTATAGGCTGCATAAGCTCCTCAGGTCACTATAACTACAGACCTGTTTGATCTCTCCTGATAGGCTGCCAGCACTGGTTGCTATAGCTACAGACCTGGCTTCTACTGCAGCCTAGTAGAAGCCAGTAAATATGCCCCTGAATTCAAAATGAACCCAAGAAAAAAGGACTGAGGTAAGATGAATCAACGTAGTGATACAACAGAAGAAAAACGTGATCCAGCAATTAAATTTTTCCAGTTTTTTTGCATGAATTGCTAGATCACGTTTTTCTTCTAAAGTGCTGACATCTGGTCCTGTGGTCGAGGATTCTTGGATCCGTGCAGCAGTGCAGACTGGAGTTATGGGAGAAGCAGATCATGTGAAGCAATCGCCTCATTGGAGGTGAGCCAAACTCTGAACTGTGTTTATTTGGTAGTGAGACAACCCCTTTAATGACAAATATGTAATAAGTGTGAGGTCATCATAACAACACTGCCCTTGACAGAAATCAGAAGTGAACACATTGCAATCAAAACTTCTCAGTTCAGAAGCTCTGGCCTCTAACCTCAGGTGGTCATTTCACAGCACAGAAGATATTTTCACACAGTTAATGAACACTAAAAAGAAAAAATGGTTCAGTGTGGACCCCGGGCTCCTCTGAAAACATTTAACAATTGCAAAGATAGAGGAAATTTCTATAAAAGGGAAAACCTACAACAAATTGTCTTACATTGTTATTCCATAATCCTGCCATAAAAATAAATGGCTGTGCCCATTCATTCTGATACATACCAATTATATTTAGTCCCAAATCATAGTCAAAGCCATTAATTCCTTTAGTAATGTTCAGAGAGGTTGTCCTCAGATGGGTTTTGCCTTTTTCTCTCCATGCCAAAATGACTGTGTTATTGTCACTTGTAGTACACGACAGAAATGCCTCTAAATTAGAGCTGTAGATAACTGAGGGCGAATGCAGAAATATCCTCATTAGTTTAGCGTAAGAAGTTAAATCTTCACAGTAACGAAAAATGTCAAGCAAATCCAAAAATGATCTTTATTACCATGAGGGATTGGAAATGTTGTAAGAGTACTACAGTTACATTAAGGTCAATTAAGAAGCTGTCATATTTTTAATCAAACCTTTCCCACTGAACCAAAACATTTCTTAAAACTATCTGTAGAAATGCGCTGTCATGTTCTGTGACTTTATTATACTATAATGCATGGAACATGCCTTTACTCAATGTACTGGAAATAGAAATATCAATCAGGAGGTTTCAGGTCAAAAGAGACAGGCGATTTTAGGTACATCTCTCTGAGCAATTAGATTATAATATTTCTGCAATGATAACAGAGAAGTATTGTCAGATTCTAAGGAGAATAATGTTACTTGAAGCAATTCAAGCAAAACCAAAGTCTAAGCTTAACAGATATCAAGTAACCTTCCTGCAGCTAAATGTGATGTGATACTGTTCACCAAGAGGAGTAAAATATTGGAACATTAAAATGGCTGGAGGAATTTAAGCATTCAATCTTATTTTTATTAAATCGTCTATTGCTTCTTGAAAAGTTCATTGCGGCTGTAGACAGCCCTAGCCTACTAACTATATAAACTGTGCCTTAGACCTGGATTATCTTTAGCTCTGTGGTCATTACATGTAAAGTATTGCATCTGTGTAATAGTTTTTTATCTGTGACAGTGCAGAAAAACTAAAATCTATTATTGCCACGTGGAGCGAGCTGATGTTAATGGATCTCAACTGCTTAAAGGGAACCCGAGAGAAGCTGAGCTCTGTGACATACAAGATTTTTTAAATAAAAAGCAAAGTAAATCCTAAGAGTACGTCCACACAATGAGTAAATTTTACTTGTTGTACTAAGCCGTTGAAAAATCGTGTCGGCTTTCAGTATGAGTATTTACATAGTATTGCATGCAGATTTAGGGTCGTTATTCTAATCGCAGTTTACAGTCAGGAACAAGTCCTTTCATTTTTACGTGGTTTTAGATGTGGATCCGCGTTAAAAACCACATACAAATGTTTGGGTTGTGTTTCACACAAGTTTTTAGCCCCTTAGACATCAATAGTAAATTTCCAGGTGGAATACAACCAAAGAATGAATATTTTTGGAAGGTGAAAATCCAACAACAATGCATATTTTCCATTAATGTCAATGAGAATGACTTACTTTTGGTTTTAGATGAGTATTTCAAAGTGGAATCTGTGTGGATTCCAACTTGAAATACTCGTCGTTTTTTCCTTAGCTTAAAGGAGAACATGCTTACCCTTGTTCTGTACAGACACTGATACATGGAAAGCTGTGCATCATTACATGTGGGTGGGGTAAGCTGGACTTCCAAATCCTCTTAAGGAGTTCTATCAGGATTTTCTCTGCCTTTATCACATCCGTCTCTCACACAGGGTAGTATAAATCATCTGCTAGGTTCTCTTTATGTGGTTTTCCATGATTTTTAAAAATGTCACTGGTGTTGAAATAAAAAAAAAGGTACTTGCTTTCTCCAGCACTGACACTACTCTCCACAGATAATGCAACATATGTAGCTAATGAGATCCATAAGTCAATCACGGGCCTCAGCGTTCACCCGACGTACATTAATGTACCACTGAGGTATCTGCAATCAAGTCATGCAATGCAATGCACCATGTAAAGGCCTGTTCTGACACCTTCTCCATTTGTAGTTTGGCAACAATGGTCCTGGTATCATCAACTAAGGCTAGATTCACACTTACGTCGGAGGTTCAGTTCGAAACCTACATTGCAAGTTCCATCAAGGACAAATAGCACAGCCAGTTGTACTATTTTCTTTGTCAAAACAATGGACATTGTAGGCAATGGGGTCCATCAGGTGCCGTTTGTGTCTGTCTGTAAAAGGGTCTTTGTTCACCTCTGTGAAGGAGGTGAACCAGGCCTAACTCAGGAATGGTAGAACCATTAAAACAATGATTCAGTAACTTCTACTCTGCACCCTTTGTGGTGCCCAGAGTCTGTGGCTAAACACAGTGCAGGATTATCACAATTCACTGCACACTAGCATATTACTTACATATCATCCTCCCTTTTGAAGACTATGGGCCAAGCCTTGCAGTGCCACTTTAGCTAAAGCAAAGTTTGTTACATGTTCTGAATTTACGCCCTGACATTGTGGATTCCATTCATCTTTCGGTTTTACCTTCTTCTGAAAAATCTATTTTATTTTATTGAAGGATACACACTATTTAGCACCTTAATTTAGGTTTCCACAAGCTCTGTATATTATACATTGCACTGCAATACAACCAATTAACAATAAAGATTTCTTTGTAATTCTGTCTGCAACCATCTAAAATCACTAAAATGGTGTCACTGAAGATTGCTACACCGGAAATTTAAGACAATTCATGAGCTTCTATTTGAAGGGATTTTATTATTTTTAGGAAAAGCTTATATACCATTCGGGAAGGCTCTAAAATGGGGACAAATAAACAACTCACCTTTAAAACTCTCACCGTTCCAGCACCACAACCACTCCCAGTTGATGTCACAGCCAGTGGGCATGTGGAGCTGCATCCAATCACAGGCCTCAAAGGTCACGTTCATCCAGAAAGAGACCACTAACGCCTGTGAACAGCGGCAGTATCATGTGAACAATGAACGTGACATCAACGGCTTTGAGCATTTGAAGCATTGGCGGTGCTGGGTTTAAATGGTGAGTTTTTTTTCTCTATTTTAGAACCTCACCGATTGGCTAATGAGCTTTTTTTAGGAATGGAAAACCCCTTGACACTGCGGGGTTCACACGGCTATTCAAACCGTAATTGCGGGAAGGATTTCGCCCGCAATTACGGCTTGAGTATGGGGCGGAGGCGGCTGCTTGCCGGCCCCATAGACATGCATTATCCACGGCGCGTATCCCGCCGGGATGTGCATGTCACTTTCTCCCCGCCCGGTGTATTCGCAGAGCGGGGAGGAGAGACGGAATCCATAGTTCTCTATGAGAACTGTGGATTACCGTAATGGCTGGCACGGATTCCAGACGTATTGCAGCGCAGTACGGCGCACAATACGGCTGGAATCTGTGCTAGAAATAAGCCATGTGAACGGCCCCTTATTTTGGGCTGAAAATAATGCAGACAAAACTGCAAAGTACAATGAGGAAAACCCAAGGCAATGGAGGATCGTATAGATGCCCTAGCAGGACCGTAAATTACCAGTGCATATAAAGTAATATTGCTGGCTGTGGTTGCACACAATAATTATGAATAGCCTCATTCACATTTTTGGCTGTATGAAGGGAATGTAACCATTTCTCTTGTGTTGAAGGTTAATGAGACCATCTCATCCCTTTAAATGAGAGCATTGTTTTTACAAATATATTCAATTCATGAAAGTTGCTTATACAAATGAGATAGCAAAGCACCTTGTCGAACCCAGTTGTTTTCATGAAGTTCGTGCTTTGCAATAAAGCAACATTTGTGGAATCCACCAAGCAGTTCTTTCCAAGTAATGTACAGAGTGGTCTGTTGATCCTCCGTAGAATTAGCAGGCCTCTCAAACAAGGATATCATAGCTATTGTGAAACAGATAGCCTGGACCTATAGAGATAAGAAGCACATTACCACACTCACAGACTGCACATTCTAACTTGTACACAACTGAGACATGAAAAATAGAAAGCGGATTGATTAACCTCATTGTTTGCTTTACCTGCCCATTGACATCTCCAAATGTAAGAATAGCATCATTGCCATCATCTGGGTTGTGCCAGTAATCCATACATATTGGTGTGGCAGGTAATCCTTGCAGTTTATACTGGCAAAACATGTCCTGCTTTGAATTAAGATCGTAGAAACATATTTCCTTACTGGTGAAAGCAACTGCGATCTGTGAAGTGGAAAACACAAGTCAATTAAGTGGTTTTAGTAGTTTTGGGATGTAAATCCAAATGTTATGGCTTTGTACAGTACAAAGATTATACTCTCGAAATATGTTTAATTAGATGAGGTCAGGAAGGACCCTTGAGCACTAGGGTTCAAATGCCACTTACAATCATGTTAGGTTTACTAAAACTGAAATAATGAAATAAATACTGTACATCTCTTATAGGGGGTCTGAGCTCCAAATCCTGTTCAGATCGTATTTGTGATCTTTGATTACCATGTACACTAAGTTCCTACCTTAACATATAAGGGTATCTGAAAAGATCCATAAGCCATGCAGCAGCCACAAAGAGTTCTTTACTCCTCAATTTTCCCAGTATATGACTGTATAAAGAGGAAACATCGGCAGATACAGCACTCCTGGAGGGTAACTCCATGCCACTGTTCAACCCCATGCTAAATCTTGAGAAAGGGCTCAGCACTTTATAGTCCAAAACACTGAAAAACTATTAATTAAAAACTATTAATGTATTGGTGTATAGACAGCTGGAATAAAGATTGTTCAAATAAAATCAGCATCAACTTACCTCTGGGAGTGCTGTCTTTCTGTGGATATCTGCTATTTATACATAGAGTTCTACAATGTACACCCAGATCCAAATAACTAATAGGAAGTGTGCTGGTGTAACTTTTATATCCCCGTATATACAACTGGTAAACAAGTGGGTTTATTCCCATTCTCATTGCTTTTAGCTTATGCGGTATTGCTCTCCAGTGAGGATTGTTGGAAAAGATTATTTTTATTAACAAAGCAGTGGATTCAGAAATACATTTTGGGACAACTAAGCTACCACACTCTTAAAATACATAGTGCATTTCGATTTGGCAGGATCATAGTGTATAGTGCAAATAATAAAGTATGGGATGGTGCAGAAGACTGTGCTATTCCATAAAACCGTATATAGTAAAAAAAATAATATAAAAGATATATATATATTTTTTTTACAATCTTGCTTTTGAGCGACATATCTCACTCTATGACTATTCAGTGTTATTAGATCCAGCCCTCCATCAGAGGTGTACACTAAGGGCAACATGTCCGAAAAGTGGCCAATAAACTGTCGTTGGCGAGTTGGAACATTTCGCCCTAAGAGCTTCTCCTGGATGTGTACTAGATAGAGACAACCTGATTTGAATAGGACTTTACTCAGCGCTCCGGATTATTTATTAACCATATATAGCCACAATATTAAAGGAGTACAGTGGCTGCTCAAGTTACAATGGTCTCACTAAACAATATTTTCAACATACAATGGTCTTTTCTGGGACATTGTATGTTGTATGGTTTCAACATACAATGTCCCATACCAATGCCAAGCCAATTATCATGAGCATTTTACTTGGAAAACCTCTGTATTAGTGCATGCAGTGATTAACTGTCTAGTAGCACCTGTCTACAATACAGTCCGATGCTGCATGTTCTGTAAGGCTCTTTACATGCACCAGGATGAGCAGGTACTTTGGGCGCCAGGGGAGGGCCCAAGTTTCTCCTTTGCTGATGCATTGTGTATAAAGTACATGAATCAAAAAAGCTCCTGTCCTTGTAGCAGCTTTTCCTGATGTCATATGTAAAGATTTGCTTTATCTATATTAGTTATCTGCTTATTTTCTTTATTTTGCATTATGTTGGGAGACATTTTGGGGACTTGGAACCAATTACCAGTTTTTCATAGGGTTATGGTTTCAACATACAATGGATACTGTGAGCTTTAACGGCTCTGGGATCGTGACTCACGTTTTCATGCAGAGACAGAGACGTATTCCAGGTGAAAAAATACAGGGCTTCTGTATTTTATTGGCAGCAAACAGAAAATGCAAAGAGCAAGGCATGCACAAACACAAACAAAAACAAAACGCCTGCCCGTCTGGGCTCTAGCTAACAGAGACCAGCTAACTGACAGTCTGTAAGTTCCCTGCTGGTTTTCCAGCAGGTCTCCACCCAAGGCTTAAAGGTAGCCAGGGGTTGTAACCACCCTAGTCAGCTTACCTGCTGACTTTTATACTCCAGGTAAACCCCGGAGTGGAGTCATGGGGAGCGAGCACCCACCCTGCTCTATGCTCACTCCCAATGAAAGGCCGACCCAGGAAACGGCTGAAGCCATACTAACCTTAAATGTGTTAAACATATGTCGACAGTCTGTACTATCGACATCCATCTAATTTTGGCCATTCATTCCCCCAAGGCTCCTTACCTTGGGGCATGTGTAGGGACATCGGAAGGTGCATGCAAGGACCCTGGCCGGGATGTATACGCCTATTTAAACCCTTCCTGCTGTTGCCACCTTACAATACATACAATGGATGCCCTACCAAGTTGCCTATTGAAAATTCAGTCTTCCCAGCCTGGTGCAGGGCTACAATTTTGTTTCTGGTGTCCTTCGACAGCTCTTTGGTCTTCACCATAGTGGAGTTTGGAGTGTGACTGTTTGAGGTTGTGGACATATGTCTTTAATACTGATAACAAGTTCAAACAGGTGCCATTGCTACAGTTAATGTGTGGAGGGCAGAGAAGCTTCTTAAAGAAGAAGTTACAGGTCTGTGAGAGCCAGAAATCTTGCTTGTTTGTAGGTGACCAAATACTTATTTTCCACCATAATTTGCAAATAAATTCTTTCCAAATCAGACAATGTGATTTTCAGGATTTTTTTTCTCATTTTGTCTCTAATAGTTGAGGTCTACCTATGATGTCAATTACAGGCCTCTCTCATCTTTTTAAGTGAGAGAACTTGCACAATTGGTGACTGACTAAATACCTTTTTCCCCCACTGGATGTATATCAATCTAATCAGCTACGTTTTGCTTTTAAGCATGGTACTGGCAGAGTGGGCTGTGTTTTCAATAGGCAGGCTCCCTTTTAAGGATAAAATACTCTCTGCTTGCAGTTACCACTAGGGAAAGCTTACATGAGTTTTTTTTGCCATTCTCATTGCATTTATCTTATGCAGGTTTCCTCTGTAGGCAGAAGAAGATTGTGATTTTTCTTAAGAAATCAGTGGAACCATTTATTTAGGGACAACCAGGCTACCGCATCCTTAAAATGTATAGTGGATTTCTTTTTAGCTTGTTGTGGGTGTCTCTTATGGTGTGGGGCCTTTATAAGTGCCAGATTGCCCAAATGGTCTGTCTACCTCTGGTTAGACATAAATAATTTTTAACAGACAATTCTTCCTACCTTCCCAAAAGTAATTTATTGCCATTTCCAATAAAGACGTTAGGGCGTAAGTGTTAATTCACTGAGAAGTAGTAAATTAAATGACCCATTAAATATTAATATAGGAAAAGTTATAGCAACTGAGACCGATAACCTTCAGTAACAAAATCTATATTACTATATTCTGTGGAAAGAATTTCTTCTTATTCTAGAGAACAATGTAAGGTCAACCAGCTTTATTGTATCATCTATATTTTGGATATATCATGATAGGACAAACCAAAAATAAAAATGTATCAGTACATCCAAAACAATTTAAAAAATATATAGGTGTATGATGGTGCGGTGGCATACAATGCAAACTACAATATATTAACAGCACTCTACAAATGCTAAGAGACAGTCAAAGTGAATATATGAACATTTTTAAAATGCTTTTTTTCTGCTTTTTGGATATATGAAAATTTGAGGTCCTTCCAAACATTTATGATCAAAACTGCAAAGGCCAATCTACCATGACAAGGTGACCTCAGTTCAGATGGGGACCTACACTAACATCTCACCTCACTTAGTGCCCTCTCAGACCTCCATACTTTCAGGGAATGAGGTTCCAGCTCTCTGCTCTAATGGGCGGACCAAGTTACCACTGCATTTAGAATGTATCTATTCATTGTGTATAGCAGTACTCAACATTATATATAAGCTCAACAGCTTCATATAGGTAGAGCAGGTGTCCCTTAGAGTGTTATGGAGTGGCAGCAGACACTTACACATGATGAAGAGGCATATGCGATTCAGGATGGGTTCTCCAGTAATCTAATATTTAATGCTTAATGCCTAACAGATGATCAGATTGGCCGACAGGGGAGCAGGGGAAACCCCCACAGAGCCCCAGGTTATTGCAGGCCTTGGGCTGCTTTTCAGAGAAAAAAAGGCAGAAAGCAAAAGTCGTGTGTAGATTGTGGAGTCATGTTCAGTAGCATTAGGGTGGGCCCTAAGAATCAACTTCACTGGTGGGTCCCGAGAATCAACTCCACTAGTGGGCCCCAGGAATCAACTCCACCGGTGAGCCCCAAGGCACCCAAATCTGACACTGCAGATGATGTGTTGAATGCTGGAAACAGATTAGTTTCAAGGTGTGTTGAATGATATATGGGACTGGATGGTGCAATAGAATAGAGTTCTGGGAACTCAGGGCTGGTGTTTGAGTATATCTTGGGCTTTGGGCCTTAGGATGGGAGGCATTTTGGACAAGGTAAAGCTGGAGAATATGCATTTCACTGATGGAGTCATTCAACTTTTGTGTATTTCTATGGGAAAAACCTTCTACAGAAAACTGTAAAAAATAATACCACAAGTAAGTGTAGGTAAAAGTTTGAGGAAGGATCTAGAAATATGAAGAATATTCTTGACAGAAATCAACAAAGTACCATTTTTGTTGCATGAGCAAGTCTTGAATCAAAGGTTGGTCATTTGGTTACACATATAATACAAAAATATATGGTGACATGTCCCAATACGCAAGCGCCCTTTTTTGGTCTATTTTGCACCAAAACACTTTTGACGCTATAAAAGAACTGTCACAAACCAAAACTAGGTGCATTATACGCCGGGCACGACACATTGTAATGCGTCTAAAAAGGCGCATTACATATAGTAGCAATGATGCGCTGTGTGCATCCATAATGCAATGCGCCTATTAATGATACACAATGCGTCCGTGATTTGTGTAACGCGCCTTTTACATACACTGGTAATGATATGTTATGCGCCTCTGTTATGCAATGCGCCGCGATAGGCGTAATGTGCCTTTTTAGGAGCAATGTGCCTAAAAAGGCGTATTAAGTTTACTATGCAAGGTATACCATATGCCAGATTTTTGAAAGGATCGTACTTTCAGGCACACTGTACACTTATTTAATGCGCCTGAAAACTGCAGCGGTGACGCCAATTTTCGGACATGTCGCCTATTGTGTCCACATGCGGGGATCTGGCATTGGAGCATGCCAGCCATGAATGGGAGGGGACATGACTGGGTGGATGTCTCTCTCACAGGGCTTGATTAGCCAGTAAAGGTCACTGGCTGACCCAAAACCTAGATAGGGGAGGTTTTGTGCACAAAATAGTTTGGTTGGGAAACTGGCTTTGACTGGAATTGTAATCTGGTTCAAAAATCAAATTCAGTCCAGTGGTTTGACTGACATCAGTCTGATTGGGTTTCCCTAAGATGTTTTAGTGATTGTATATGAGAAATAACCTATGTATTTTTCCACTAAAGTGCCATTTAATAAACTTTTGAGTGGACAAGTAAACCTTGTGGACCAGTCACCAGGTGTGACTTGTCTAATTCATTCATAGACCTTCCCGAAATACCTATTGGATGTGTTGTTGTTTTTTGTTCAGATTTATGCTTCTCATTACTTTGTGACATTGCTTGTTTATTTAGCCTTTCTGCATAGACTGGCAATTACATTCTTGGATCCTGTTCCCATGCCTAAGCCATGCCAGCACAAGGTTCCCCACACTTCACACTGTGCGGAATCTGTGTGACAAATAAAAGGAATAAACCCCACAATGTAACCTTCCATTCTTGCCTTATTGAGATATGCATGACTTACATTTACATTCATATTTACCTTGTTTACATTGGCCAGAAACACCAAGCTGGTTGCCCATAAATCTTTCAGCTTGACGGTATCTGTGCAGATCCGCAGGCTTCTTTGTAGTTTTAAATTCTCTCCCCAGACTCCCAGTAATCCATCTTTGCTCAAAGTTACGTAGCGGCAAGAACCTTTCAAATAAACTACTTTTTGGATGTTATCCTTGTGAATTAATGGAAGGCTGCGAATATCCTTCCACTGGGGAATTACTGATGATTTCACTCGTTCATCTTTCTCGTAAAGCTCAAGCAGCATGAAGGATGTTAATTTGTCCCAATCAATGAAACCTTCACGACCCACATCTATCTTATCAAATAAATCCCCGTATTCTTCTTTCACACCGTGCCTCACGGCTGCATATGTTCTCTCCATGAATTCCTCCTTGCTCATACATTCAGGTGGATTTAGCTCTGGGGACTGTTAGAAGACATAAACATGACAACATTTTCAGAAGCTGACAAAGGATGTAGATTAGTGGTATTACCATGCTGTGTAATATTAAGAAATCTGATCACATCATATGTGACATTTCAGTATCGCCAACTTTTGTTTCTCAGAGGTGACCAATATAATTTCAGGGTCTGAATGCTGAGTCTCCCACCTATAGTAATGATAACAAAGTTAACAAATCCATTCGCCAATCTATTTCGTTTTAGCATTTTCTTTACTGTTCAAGATGTATTACATTAAAATTATTATGTTCAAAATACTCTCGGGGCTTGTCCCCATGGCATGGTTTATTGGTTAGTTTTACAGACGCTTTGCGGTTTTAGAAACTGTCTGAAAACCGACAAGTAATGCTCCTCATAGACTTTAATAGAAAACCTGTTCAGCAGTCCCCACTGAACAGATTTTCTGCCAGACGGTTTTTCACACTGCCGGCGGTCCGAAAAACTTAGAACAATGTCATTCTGCTTGGTTTCCAGACAGAAAATTAACACTGAAGTCAAGGAAAACCGAGCAGAAAGTGAGTGAACAGTTGTTATCTAGGTTTTTGTACGGTTTGTATGTATATATGTATATATATATATTATATATATATATATATAATATATATATATATATATATATATATATATATGTGTGTGTGTGTGTGTGCATATATATGTATATATACACTCACCGGCCACTTTATTAGGTACACCTGTCCAACTGCTCGTTAACACTTAATTTCTAATCAGCCAATCACATGGCGGCAACTCAGTGCATTTAGGCGTGTAGACATGGTCAAGACAATCTCCTGCAGTTCAAACCGAGCATCAGTATGGGGAAGAAAGGTGATTTGAGTGCCTTTGAACGTGGCATGGTTGTTGGTGCCAGAAGGGCTGGTCTGAGTATTTCAGAAACTGCTGATCTCCTGGGATTTTCACGCACAACCATCTCTAGGGTTTACAGAGAATGGTCTGAAAAAGAAAAAAACATCCAGTGAGCGGCAGTCCTGTGGGCAGAAATGCCTTGTTGATGCCAGAGGTCAAAGGAGAATGGGCAGACTGGTTCGAGCTGATAGAAAGGCAACAGTGACTCAAATAGCCACCGTTACAACCAAGGTGGGCAGAAGAGCATCTCTGAACGCACAGTACGGCGAACTTTGAGGCAGATGGGCTACAGCAGCAGAAGACCACACCGGGTGCCACTCCTTTCAGCTAAGAACAGGAAACTGAGGCTCCAATTTGCCCAAACTCATCGAAATTGGACAGTAGAAGATTGGAAAAACGTTGCCTGGTCTGATGAGTCTCGATTTCTGCTGCGACATTCGGATGGTAGGGTCAGAATTTGGCGTCAACAACATGAAAACATGGATCCATCCTGCCTTGTATCAACGGTTCAGGCTGGTGATGGTGGTGTCATGGTGTGGGGAATATTTTCTTGGCACTCTTTGGGCCCCTTGGTACCAATTGAGCATCGTTGCAACACCTTGTGGAATCTATGCCACGAAGAATTGA
The DNA here is from genome assembly GCA_025379985.1 of Phyllomedusa bahiana. Lineage (NCBI taxonomy): Eukaryota > Metazoa > Chordata > Amphibia > Anura > Hylidae > Phyllomedusa > Phyllomedusa bahiana. The sequence continues at coordinate 12,250 of JAODAL010027155.1, read as the reverse complement.
GGCAGTTCTGAAGGCAAAAGGGGGTCCAACCCGTTACTAGCATGGTGTACCTAATAAAGTGGCCGGTGAGTGTATATTTATATATATATGTAGATATGTACATGTATGTATGCGTATACATGTATATATACATGTATATATGTCTGCGTATATATGTGTGTGTGTGTGTATATATATATATATATATATATATATATATATATATATATATATATTGTGAGCTTGCACAGCTCTGGGATCACCGCATGAGTCTTTCAGGCATGAGACAGAGGCAGAAGTCAGGTACAAACGGTTGCTTGGCTCCGTGGATTTATTTTATAAGCAGAACAAAAATGGATGGCAAACATGCACAGCAAAACATAAACAAAATACTTGCTCGTCTGAGCGCTTACTAACAGAGGTGTAGTTCCCTCACTATCACCTTGTTGGTCCTACACTGGCTTCCCCCAGTGTGAACACCTCCAGCCCAGAAGGTAGACTGGAGGTACAGCCGACGCCCAGTCAGCTTACCTGCTGACCTTTTATACAGCCAGGAAAACCCGGAGTGGAGCCATGGGGAGTAAGCACCCACCCTGCTCTATGCTTACTCCCAATGAAAGGCCGACCCAGGAATGGCTGGTAGCCGTACTAACGGATTAAACATAGGTCGACAGTTTGTACTGTCGACATCTATTTATCAACGGCCTTTCACTCCACCAAGGCTCCTTATCTTGGTGGCATGCATCCTGGACTCCCCAGACATATGTCCAGAACCTGGCTGGGATATATACTCCCTTGTAGACCTTCCCAGCTGCGGTCTTACATATCCCCCCCTCTGCTCTGACCTGTGGGGTGGAGCACATTCTGCCATAAAGTTATGCACCCGCATTTGCTTATTGTGACCCGGGGCGATGTTCTACAGAGAACTTAAAGTCCTGTAGAGCCAGGAACCACCGGGTCACCCTTGCGTTTTTCCCTTTGTTTTGTGCCATCCACTTTAGAGGTGAATGGTCCGTGATTACTTTAAAGGGTCTACCTATCAGGTAGTAGCGCAGTGCCTCAATAGCCCACTTAATGGCCAGGCATTCTCTCTCTACTATGGCGTAGTTTTTCTCGGCCGCTGACAGTTTCCGGCTGAGGTACACTACAGGGTGTTCTTCTCCCTCAACCAGCTGTGACAGGACAGCCCCTAATCCCACCTCAGAGGCGTCTGCCTGGACCAAAAATTCCTTCTGGAAGTTTGGCGCAACGAGCACTGGTCTCTTGCAGAGTACCTCTTTAAGATTTCTAAAAGCTTGTTCAGCCTCTGGGTTCCACTTGACCATAGTGGACTTGGATCCTTTTGTGAGATCTGTAAGAGGGGCTGCTATGGAGGCAAAGTTGGGCACAAACCTCCTATAGTACCCTGCAATACCAAGAAAAGCCCTGACCTGCTTCTTGGAAACCGGTTGGGGCCAATTCCTAATTGCTTCCAGTTTGTCCATCTGGGGCTTGATGACCCCCCTCCCAATGTCATAGCCTAGATAGCGAGCCTCCTCGAGCCCTATGGCGCACTTATTGGGGTTGGCGGTTAACCCTGCTGCCCTTATGGCATCTAAGACGGCCTGTACTCTGGGTAGATGGGATTCCCAGTCCGTACTAAATACCACCACGTCATCCAAATATGCCGCCGCATATTTTCTATGAGGCTGCAGTATGATGTCCATCATCCTCTGGAATGTGGCCGGAGCCCCATGTAGGCCAAAGGGAGGACAACATAATGAAAGTGTCCATCTGGGGTGGAAAAAAGCAGTTTTCTCCCTAGCTTCCTTTGTGAGGAGCACCTGCCAATAACCCTTGGTCAGGTCTAATGTACTAATGTACCTTGCAAGTCCTAGCCGCTCAACCAACTCATCAACCCGTGGCATCGGGTAGGCATCAAATTTTGATAGCTCATTGAGCTTGCGAAAATCATTGCAGAATCGCAAGCTCCCATCAGGTTTCGGTATGAGCACTATAGGGCTCGACCACCCACTTTGGGACCTTTCTATGACACCAAGCTTCAGCATCTTTTCAACTTCCTCAGCAATCGCTTGCCTCTGGGCCTCAGGCACCCTATATGGCCTCAAACGTACCTTCTGGCCAGGTTCTGTGACGATGTCATGTGAAATGACTCCCGTCCGACCTGGCAGTTCCGAAAAAACCTGCCGATTCCTTTGTAGGAACTCCCTGGTTTCCTGTCGCTGTGCTTCGGATAATGACTCAGAGATACGGACCGGTGGTAACTCTCCCTTTGGGACACCCCTATGCTCTCTGACCGTCACCAGACTTTGACGGTCCTTCCAGGGCTTAATTAAGTTGACATGGTAAATTTGATACGGTTTCCTTTTACCAGGCTGGAAGACCTTATAATTTACCTCACTGACCCGCTCCGTAATCTCATAGGGGCCCTGCCACTTCGCCAGAAATTTGCTTTCGACCGTGGGTACAAGTACTAGTACCCGGTCGCCTGGCTGGAACACTCTGACCCTTGCCGACCTGTTATATACCCTGGCCTGGGTTTCTTGCGCCTGCTGCAGGTTCTCACGTACTATGGGTAGAACGGCCGCAATCCTGTCCTGTATTTCAGCGATGTGCTCAATGACACTCCTATGTGGGGTATTCTCCTGCTCCCAGGTCTCCTTGGCTATGTCCAGGAGCCCCCGGGGATGTCTACCATACAGGAGCTCGAAGGGTGAGAAACCTGTGGAGGCCTGCGGGACCTCCCTTACCGAGAACATGAGGTAGGGTAGGAGACGGTCCCAATCTCTCCCATCCTTATCTACCACCTTCTTGAGCATCGCTTTTAGGGTTTTATTGAATCTTTCCACCAGACCATCGGTCTGGGGATGATATACTGAGGTACGGAGATGGGTAATGTTAAGTAGGCGGCAGAGTTCCTTGGTCACTTTAGACATGAAGGGGGTGCCCTGGTCTGTTAGTATCTCCTTCGGGATACCCGTGCGGGTGAACATTTGGAACAGTTCCTTAGCTATTCCTTTGGAGGAGGTGTTCCTAAGGGGAATGGCCTCGGGATAGCGAGTGGCGTAGTCGAGGACCACTAAGATGTGCTGATGTCCTCGGGCTGACTTAGGGAGCGGCCCTACCAGGTCCATGCCGATCCTCTCAAAGGGGACCTCTATTATTGGCAGAGGAATTAGGGGGCTCCGAAAATGGGGCCTAGGGGCGTTAACTTGACACTCCGGGCAGGACTGGCAGTATTCCTCAATTGCCCTGTAAATTCCTGGCCAGTAAAAATTACGCTCCACTCTCTCCCGGGTCTTCTCCACCCCTAGGTGTCCCCCTAACACATGGGAGTGGGCTAGCTCCAAAATCTGGCGGACATGTGACCTGGGCACCACCAACTGCTCTACCACTTCGGTTGGGGTCTTTTTTACCCGGTACAACATATTGTTGTTGACCACAAAATGAGGGTAAACCAAACTCTCGCCTGGTTCCTGGGCTTCCCCTCTATTACCTTCACACTTTTCCAGGCATGCTCCTGTCACGGACGCCCCTGCGACCACTGTCCCGGGTCGCAGGCGCGCCCGTGCTCCTGCACCGAGCGGAGCCCCGTCCCGCACGTCGGGTTCGGGGTCCGCTCGCCTCCCCGTCCCCGCCGGCATGCACTTACCCGGCCACGCTCCTGCTCAGGCTGCTTCCGTGTCCCGGCGCGTAGCTCCGCCCCTAGAGGCGCGCGCGCGCCGGCAATTTGAATTTAAAGGGGCAGTGCGCCAGTAATTGGTTCATTGCTGGGCACTGCTCCTATTTAGTCCGGTCACTTCCTGCCGGCCCTCGCCGGATCCTTGGTGTTCATACCCATGGTGAAAGTGTTCCTGAGCGTTCCAGTATTGCCTTCCTGTGTACCGACCCTCTGCTACGTCTACCGTCTACGAACCTTGCCGCCTGCCCCGACCACCTGCTTGTCTACCGTTCACGAACCAGAGCCGCCTGTCCTGACCTTCTGTCTGTCCTCGACTACGAGCCTGCCTGCCGTTCCTGTACCTCGCACCCTTGACTGCCACCGCAGGCAAGCCCCGCCAGTGGTAGTGACCTGGTGGACACCCACCGCAGCAAGACCATCTCACTTTGCGGCGGGCTCTGGTGAAAACCGGGTCCCACTTAGATTCCACTCCCTAGTAGGGGCTTACACCATCGCCTGCGGTGGTCCAGTGGATCCACCTCCAGAATCGTTACAGCTCCAAGTTTGGGTCCCTCAGCTGCTCTGTGCCAAAGTTCCCCCTGGATACTGGCAAGGAGGCGAACTCGAGCTCAGAGGGACTTTCCTCGGGGTCCCCAGCCAGGACAGACAAGGGAAACCCATCGGGCTCCTCCGGTCCCTGTGCAGACACATTACCCTTTACCTCAGGATACTGGGCACACTTTTTATTTCCCCACAAATCCCAGAACAAGGGGAAATCACAGCCTATGATTACACTGTGGGGTAGGCTCGCGACGACAGCCACCTCATGTCTTGCGGGCCCGCAGGGGGTCTTTAGGGTGAGTACCGCGGTTGGGTAGTCCCTGGTGTCCCCGTGTACACAGATCACCCCAATACGGCGTGGCCGGAGTTGGTCTGCGCCCACCAGCCTGGCCTGCACCAGGGTCACCAAACTTCCGGAGTCCATGAGGGCTTGTACGGTGTGTCCATTGATTTTAATGGTGCATACCCGCCGATTTCCCCCAGTCTCAATGTTGCGTGGTGATGAAGGCCTTGCAAACAATGATGTATGCCTTATACCACAATCCATGGGGTCCCCCAAAGTAGGACACGGTGCGGCGACGTGTCCGAGTCCATTGCATCGCCAGCAGATGATGGGGCCCCGGGCTCTGGGCAAGAGGTGTCTCTTTGGGGTTGGCAACCTTCCCCCCTTCTCACCCAGCCGGGATCCCCTCCCCTCAGGACCCTTAGGTACCCCTTTTGGGACAGGGACAGTCTTACCCCATGCTGACTCCGGTGGATGCAGTCCTTGGAGGAACTCCTCGGTGGCACTATAACACTTTACAATGGAGACAAGCTCGTCCAGGCTTTTGGGGTCCGTGTACCCCACACAGGGCCGCCAACAGAAAGTGCAGGGCCCCATACAGCTGAAGCACCTGGGCTTGTAAACCCCGCCCCCAGCAACCCGATCGCCCCGCCCCAGCAAAAAAACGGCCTCTCGGACATAAACGCGCCCATTTTACCACATAATACAGTGTGCAAAAAAGAACTGTATTGTGTAGTACAATAGAGTCACATGTCTGTCTGTCTCACATATCATAGACACAGGGCTAAGTAGCTCCATCCATATCCCCCACCAGCCCACATACAATATCCGCTCCCCCCACCAGCCCACATACAATATCCGCTCCCCCCACCAGCCCACATACAATATCCGCTCCCCCCACCAGCCCACATACAATATCCACTCCCCCCACCAGCCCACATACAATATCCACTCCCCCCACCAGCCCACATACAATATCCACCCCCCACCAGCCCACATACAATATCCACCCCCCACCAGCCCACATACAATATCCACCCCCACCAGCCCACATACACTATCCCCCTCCATGTTTCCCTTGGTCACGCACCTCACCACCTTCTAAAATAAACACCAGCAAGAAAGTAAGTGTAACTCCTATCACAGGGTCAATCAGGGACACATGTACGCTGGCATTATACCAGCGCCGACATAACCTACAACACCACCACATAGAGGTCCAACACCAGCTCAGGTATAACCTACTACACCGCTATATAGAGACCACAGAGAGGTCAGATAACAGCTCAGGTATAACCTACAACATCATCACATAGACACCACATAAAGGTCAGACACCAGCTCAGGTATAACCTACAACACCACCATATAGAGACCACATAGAGGTCAGACATCAGCTAAGGTATAACCTACAACACCACCATATAGAGACCACATAGAGGTCAGACACCAGCTCAGGTATAACCTACAACACCACCATATAGAGACCACATAGAGGTCAGACACCAGCTCAGGTATAACCTACAACACCCCCAATTAGAGACCACATAGAGGTCAGACACCAGCTCAGGTATAACCTACAACACCGCCATATAGAGACCACATAGAGGTCAGACACCAGCTCAGGTATAACCTACAACACCGCCATATAGAGACCACATAGTGATCAGACACCAGCTCAGGTATAACCTACAACACCACCATATAGAGACCACATAGTGATCAGACACCAGCTCAGGTATAACCTACAACACCACCATATAGAGACCACATAGAGGTCAGACACCAGCTCAGGTCACATCACATTACAGTGAATACAGCACTGATCCAATATAGAAGCAAAATAACCGCTGAAATCAGGGACTCACCGGAGAAGTCTTATCTGAGGAGTCATTCTCTCTTCTCTTGAGTCGTTCTTATTCCCTTTTCTTCTGCATCCATTCCACACTGCCATGATGACTTGTCCCGGCCACAACTCATCCCTGCAGAAATTACACACAACTCTTAGAATCCTCAATTTTCAAGCATTTCTTTACCTATTCCCACCTCTGTACAAACTTCCCAGGGGTGGGAGAGCGGGTACAGGCCATAACTTACAGGTCTAGTATCCTAAGGGGTTGGAAGGTGGGGAGAGGACTAACCCCCCTGGAGATAATGCTACAGCTAAAGGGCTGCTCCCCTAACAATTATATTACCAGGTAGAGGCAAATGGGCAGGGCCCCAGGTAATTAGATAGGCCCTATTTAGGTAGGTAGACACCCGCCGGATAAGTTGGTAGGCCAGCCCCAGGTAGGTTGGTGGGTACCTAGCCATGAGTCCCCTTTAGTTTGTAGGCGGTCAGGGCCCCCCCTTTAGAGGTTAGGCAGAGTCAGGGCCCGCCGTTAGAGGTTAGGCAGAGTCAGGGCCCTCCTTTAGAGGTTAGGCAGAGTCAGGGCCCCCCTTTAGAGGTTAGGCAGCGTCAGGGCCCCCCTTTAGAGGTTAGGCAGCAGCAGGGCCCCCCTTTAGTTGTAGGCAGCAGGGCCCCCCTTTAGTTGTAGGCAGCAGCAGGGCCCCCTTTAGTTGTAGGCAGCAGCCAGGGCCCCCTTTAGTTGTAGGCCGCAGCCAGGGCCCCCCTTTAGTTGTAGGCAGCAGCCAGGGCCCCCCTTTAGATATAGGCAGCAGCCAGGGCCCCCCTTTAGATATAGGCAGCAGTCAGGGCCCCCTTTAGATATAGGCAGCAGTCAGGGCCCCCCTTTAGATATAGGCAGCAGTCAGGGCCCCCTTTAGATATAGGCAGCAGCCAGGGCCCCCTTTAGATATAGGCAGCAGCCAGGGCCCCCCTTGTGATATAGGCAGCAGTCAGGGCCCCCTTTAGATATAGGCAGCAGTCAGGGCCCCCTTTAGATATCGGCAGCAGACAGGCCCCCCTTTAGATATAGGCAGCAGTCAGGGCCCCCTTTAGATATAGGCAGCAGTCAGGGCCCCCTTTAGATATAGGCAGCAGTCAGGGCCCCCTTTAGATATAGGCAGCAGTCAGGGCCCCCTTTAGATATAGGCAGCAGCCAGGGCCCCCTTTAGTTGTAGGCAGCAGCCAGGGCCCCCTTTAGATATAGGCAGCAGCCAGGGCCCCCTTTAGATATAGGCAGCAGTCAGGGCCCCCTTTAGTTGTAGGCAGCAGCAGGGCCCCCCTTTAGATATAGGCAGCAGTCAGGGCCCCCTTTAGTTGTAGGCAGCAGCCAGGGCCCCCTTTAGATATAGGCAGCAGTCAGGGCCCCCTTATATATAAAAAAAAAACAAATCAGTCACTTACCTGAGCCTCGCTCCCGCTCCCGGCCGCTCCGTGCTCCCGCCGGCTCCTGCCGCCCTGCATAGGCGGCGCGGTGAAGTGACGTCACCGTGCCGCCTACATCAGCAGTAGGGGCCGGCGCCCGGCAGGCTGAAGGCCTAACGCCGTCCGCCTGCCGGGGAATCAGCGGAGTGCAGCGCTAGTGGCGCTGTGCTCCGCTGACACACCGCGCAGACCCCGGGAGTCGGGGACATTAGTCCCCAACTCCCGGGCCGGTCTCTGAGCGCTCGGGACGCGGGTCCCGGGCGTTCAGAGACCGGATGCGCGGCCGGGACCCGGGGAGCAACGGCACTGCCTCCGGGGCCCGCAGGAGCTCGGGGCCCACACTGTGGGCCAGGCGGAGCCTGGTTCGGCGGCTGCGCCGCCGGGCCCCGCTCTGCTGTGAGGAATAAGGGGGCCCGCTTGCCGCGGGCCCCCTTATTCCACCGGGCCCCATACGGGAGTACCGGTTGTACCCCCTGTATGGCGGCCCTGACCCCACACACCGCTGGATCCCCACTGGTAGGGCACGCACGAAGCGGTCACAGACAACCCGCTCCGTCACCTGGACCGCTGTAAGATGTTTGGGCTGCAGCCACTTGCTGGTGAGGTGGAAGAGGTCATACATCTGTGACCGAGCTGGAATTGCTGGATCGAACTCCCAGGCGTGAACTCTCTGGGCCCTGACCACCAGAGTAACCCCCAGTCGGGCTAGGATCTCCCCTTTCAGCCGCGTGTAGTCCTTGGCGTCTTCAGCTCTCAAGTCGAAGTAGGCCTTTTGTGGCTCGCCGGTAAGAAAGGGGGCCAGGACGTCAGCCCACTGGTCCACGGGTAGCTGCTCTCTCTCAGCGATCCTCTCAAAGGTGCCAAGATATGCCTCCACGTCATCATCTGGGGTCATTTTACGTAGAACTTGCAGCACCACTTGACGGGGCGTGGAGGGCCCACCTGCTGCCCCCTCTGGTCTTGTAGTCAGGACCTGGAGCTGCTGCTGTAGAGCCAGGTTTACCTGTTGTTGCTCTTTAAGGGCTGCCTGGTGTGTCTCGATCAAGAGGCGGTTGGTCTCTGCTTGAGCCCGCACGGTCTCCTCGTGGGCCTTCTGCTGGCTTGCCGCCATTAGCTGGAGGTTGGTGTTTGCCTGTATTAACTGCTTCACCAGCTCATCCATTTTGGGTGTCTCCGCTGGTTGCACTGTTGCCGCTTTAATCCACGACATATATTGGAACCACTTTTCGCTGCCTGTCTCTTTAAGAGAAGCGTCTCTTTAGAATGCCCATAGCATCCTCCACCATGTGTGAGCTTGCACAGCTCTGGGATCACCGCATGAGTCTTTCAGGCATGAGACAGAGGCAGAAGTCAGGTACAAACGGTTGCTTGGCTCCGTGGATTTATTTTATAAGCAGAACAAAATGGATGGCAAACATGCACAGCAAAACATAAACAAAATACTTGCTCGTCTGAGCGCTTACTAACAGAGGTGTAGTTCCCTCACTATCACCTTGTTGGTCCTACACTGGCTTCCCCCAGTGTGAACACCTCCAGCCCAGAAGGTAGACTGGAGGTACAGCCGACGCCCAGTCAGCTTACCTGCTGACCTTTTATACAGCCAGGAAAACCCGGAGTGGAGCCATGGGGAGTAAGCACCCACCCTGCTCTATGCTTACTCCCAATGAAAGGCCGACCCAGGAATGGCTGGTAGCCGTACTAACGGATTAAACATAGGTCGACAGTTTGTACTGTCGACATCTATTTATCAACGGCCTTTCACTCCACCAAGGCTCCTTATCTTGGTGGCATGCATCCTGGACTCCCCAAACATATGTCCAAAACCTGGCTGGGATATTACCCCTTTTTAGCCCTTTCCCCCACTGCGGCTTACAAAAAATTTTTAAAATATGAAATATTGGAACTGTTTTATTTGTGTGTGGTATAAATATATATATATAATATATTTTTTAAAATTATATAAAAAATTACACACACACACACCCAAATAACAACACTTCCAAATTTTTTTTCATTAAAAAGAAAGGCCCAAGGGCCCAAAAAAAGGGGCCCCAAAAACCCGCAAAAAAACTGCACAATAAACGGAAAAAAATCATAACAAAAACATTTTAAAAAAAAAATAAAACTCCCCAAAAAAAAAGAACTTTTTTGGGGTTGTAAAAAAAATTTCCAAAAACCATTTTAAAAATGGACGGTTCAACTAAAGTAAAAACCAAGCATTTTTTGGCCCCTTTGCCGTGGTAAAACGCACCCCAATTTTCTAACCCAAATATTTAAGTGAAACCTTTTTAAAGAGTAAGGAAAGGGTCTACTTGGAAAAATTTTAAAAAATCCCCTTTTGAAAATTCGACGGTTTTTAACATCGCCCAACCCGGGTTTTTTGGGAACAGGTTTCCCGAAAAAGGAAAACGTGGTGGGTTTTTTAGTTTTCGGGGGGGCCCCGTACATAGAATTTGAAACTGAGATCCACTGAAAGATAGAACATGTTCTGTATTTCGGTGGAATCTAGCAGTTTAGAAATTTGACAAAAGAAAGTTTGTGCGGTGTAGACTACAGCTTCATTTTTTTCTGAGGGGGCCAAATGGGGCACGGGTTTTTAATCAGATTCCGGGGTTTCCCTAAATATAAAAATTCTAAAAAATCCGACCAAAAAACCCAGTGCTGTGAAACCCAACCCCTTAGGGAATATATTTTCAAAGGCGGGGGCCCCAACAGAAACACCCAAAAAATTTCGAAACCGACGACATTTTGTCCTATGCAGGACCGCCATTCTTGTCACTTATTTGCACCAAAACCGCGGTACAATTGAATGTGCGGGAAGCCAATGGCAAACCGCGGGATTCCAGTGGAATGTGCAACAAGTTGCACGTTCTGCCAGATTTTTAACACGGCAGTTAAAAACCTGTGCTGCAACACAGGTTTTTCATTGCTGTCTATCGGATTGCTGTCTTCTCGGCTGTTTCAAAATACTGAAACCAACGAAAATCTGACGGTGTTTCTGTGCTGTGTAGACATAGCCTAATACAGAACCAAATCCACTTCTTTCTTTCACACAGCCATGAGCAATAATGGCACATAAAAGCCATGGAGGTCACCCAACTTCATCCAGAGTGAAGAGCGCTAAAATAGAGCTGTTTTGGGAAACTATGAAGTCAACAATTTGCGTTTCTATTAAGTTAAGGGGACAATGTCCTGTCCTGTTATCTGTTTCGAGTTGAAGACCTGGAGATGGATCTACCTGGGAGTGGAGGGAACCTTGACTCCACTCCAGATGTTGAGTTAATTAACCTTTTTAGGAGCTTTCCGGGAGAGCTCTTTAAGAGTGGCTCTCTCGCAGACTGGAGAAGAACAGACAGGGCCGTCTTTGCCATTGGGCACACTAGGCAGTTGCCCGAGGGCCCCACAGATATAGGGGCCCCAAGTGGTGTATTAATGTCCCAGGAATACAAGCAACATATTAACCAAAAAAAAGAATAAATACAAAAAGGGGTCATAGGAAAATATTATTGACAATTCTTTATTAATTCAATAAAAAATTATTAAAAATTAAATTCAAAATAGAAAAATTTAAGGCTAAAAACAATTTAAAAAAAAATGCCAATCAAACAAAAGGGATACAATCACACCATTCCCGAATTTGAAAGTCATCGGAAACCTCTTGAGAAAACTTGGGAATTTCGCGTCGAGGCTATCCCCTTTCCTTGGCAGTGCATCTCCCCATTCCCGTAAACACTTGGTAATGATTTTGTTTTGAGAGGTGTGGCATTTTGATCCCATCGATGTGTCTATTTATTTAATCACTGCCTAAATAAGACACTTTTAAATAATGTTTAAAAGTTAGGTTTTTTAAAACCTTAGAACTTTCTATAATCAGGAATGGGTGATTTTTTATGCCTTGTTTGATATGAGCTTATTTTAATTTTTTTAGCCTTAAATTTTACTATTTTTGACATTGTTTTTAATATTTTTTATTGAATTAAAAAAGATTGTCAATAATATTTTTCCCATGAAAAAAAACTTTTTTTCATTGTATTCTTTTTTGTTAACATGTGTATGTGAATAATGACTGTAGACGAGCATTGGACCTTATTGAATTTGGGGATACAAGCAAATACCCTGGCTCCCTTTGGGTTTGGGTTTGCTTTTTAACTGTTTTGGGGTTTTTAGGATGTACAAACAGTTAAAAACCATGGGGAAAAGGGGCCAAAAATTCCCTGCCCCGCCAAATCGTTTGAGGGGCCCAAGCTGCCGGTTTTCCCGTATAAGGGCGTTATAATATGGGGTGCTTTAGGGGGATCGAGGAAAGACAGGGATGTCAGTATTTGGCGGGCCCACTGCGTGCCTTTCCCCGGGGCCAAAATTTTTGTTAAGACGCTCTGAGAAAAGATCTGTTAACCTGTGGGAAATCAAGACCCGAGGACTCGGCTTGGACACCAGGTTTGTGGTGTTGGGAATT